>PQXH01000123.1:89774-132732 GCA_004786125.1 Botrytis tulipae
AGGGATCGTCCGCGGGGGGGGGGGGGGGGGGGGGGGGGTAGCTATATTATGCTGTAGTTTCTCCAATTGCTTTTGCAAGCACTTTTTCGTCTAAATTTATTTCTTAAACGTTTGCATCACTTTCACTTCTATCCAAAACCGAGGCGAGAATTTTTCGCCTATCCATCTCCAAGAATGTACTGCATTCCCACTCCCAACGAGATAGCTCCGCATCGGCAAACACATGCGCAGAACGGTATGAAATGGCTAGTATCGGCACGTATTGCCATCCCTGGGAATTCGAGACGATGTTTAAGGACGGTGCAGAGTGCACAATCACGTGTATGTCACGCAAATATACTCCATTCCAATGAGCATACTGTATAATATAATGAAGAAGGCTGGTAGACACCTGACCTGTTCATAAATATCCTCTCCTGGACATTTTTGTCTTGTTTGCTTCATCACCTACATCATCGTACATCTGGCATTTGACTTGCATATTCTGCTTCTCCCTCCAGCCTATCATACTTGCACTTTTCTAACTTTACCTGTATACTCAGGCACGTTCATACCTTACTACTCAGCCTCTTCATAACAAACCCAATATGTCTCCTCCGACGAATGTTGGAAAGTCATCGGAATTATTCACAAATAACTTTGACGAATTAGATAATGCATTTTTCGACGAATTTATTACATTCAGTCCGTCCAATGACGCTGATGATGACCTTCCCCAGCCTAAATCTTCAGAAGACTCATCAGATAGCAAAGATCAAGATTCAGAGACACTACTAGGATCTTTACACGATGCTGATGCCCTGGAAATTGAAGCCAATTGGCAAGGCGATCCATGGGTTTTCGCCCAAGATTCAGCCTCACCAGACGGCACACAAGATAATCTTTTCTATGCAGAACTATCTGGCAGAGCCGCAATCTCTGACTCCGATCTTCTCAGCCTTGAAGATATTTCTTTGCAACCACCTCAAATAGAAGCATGGTCTCACCCATCTCTTCCAACAACACCAGCACCCGCTGCTTCAACAAGAAAGAAGAGTCGTGTTGCAGCACTTGCCAACACTTTGAAGAAAGTGAGCACAAAATCGGAGAAATCTCTTAGAAGTCCCATTCGAAAGTCGCATACCAACTTTACAAACATGCCGCGAGGCTCAACAAGTCTTGGGAAAATGAGCCGGGAAACGATGAGACGAAAATGGGCTTTGGATTCTTCCAAATTTGGGTTCAATCCTCAACATCAATCACCAATGTCACCTCCACAATCGGCTAGAATGTCCAGTGCATCTGAACACACTTCATCATTGAAAAAAATTCAAAAGACAGATGTTTCTGAAGATTCATGGACTGGCATGCCGCAAGACTTACAATTCCCATCCATACCTACAGATTACAACACACCACTATCGACACCCAACCTAGACAATAAACATACACCAGAAATGAGATATCATCAATCATCGTCAAATGGATCAATGTATCCTATAACTCCCAAATCTCAACAAGTCTCAGCCTCATGGTCACATGTACCAGGGTCAAATTTCAGCTCAATTGGAGCCTCATCTGGATACCCTGTTGAAGTAGAGGCTGACGGAAATTCTCTCTGGTGGAACCACGCGTCAACAACACCAATGGCACAACCTTCACCGAATACGCTTCACCGAAATTCTCAAAGGGCAACCAAAAACCTTGCTTTCCATTTACAAAATGAACTTTCATATAATAGCAATGAAATGAACATGGCGCAAGGATTAATGATATCCATGCCAGAAAGTATGCCCCAACAGTCATTCGTCGTAGAATCTTCCCCTATGCTTCAGCAAGGATACTTCAGCACTAGTGCCAATGGAGGAGGACCCCAACCTCATACACCCTATCACACTCACAATGGAGCATCTCGAACACACTCGCATTCACACTATTCTCATCACTCCCCTTCATCGCGCAAGTCGCATCAGCATCAGCATTCCCACCACCACCCCAATCCGCGAACCCGCAAAACTCGCACCGGATCCAGTGGTTCCGAATCGCCCTCTCCCAAATCCTCACCTACGTTCCACGTGCGAAAACAACGGAAATCAAAGAATAGAAATACATCTCCGCGAACGCCTACTTCGGGACGCGGCATGGTGGATTTTGTTAATTATACCCCAGATGATAGTCGCAAAATATTGACTGGAGTAGCACCCAGTGGATCGAGTAAGACAAAAGCGAGACGAGAGAAAGAAGCCATGGAGAAGAGAAGAAAATTGTCGCAGGCGGCGCTGAAAGCTATCAGGGCAGCAGGAGGAGATGTAGGAAGCTTGGTCGAAGAGGGATTGTTTGTTTAATTCTTCTAATTTGTTACCTTTAATTTTATTTTAATTGTTCAACTGGTTTTTTGGATGGGTTGGATTAGTTTTTGATTAGCTTTGGTGTTTGGGTCAAGAGAACTTTACTTAATGAATTGTATCCACGTAGCTTGAGCATATACATAGACCTATATACCTATATAAATCGAATGTCGTCGTTGGTTATTAAACTTTCTTCCTAGTGTCTTTTGTGATATTCGATATTGTCTGACAATGCCGCTGTGAATTCAAAGGTAATCAATCTCGCAGTTATTGATAAGCTAGAGAATAGAAAGAGAAACCAATCAATGAATAATTCGAAACAGAAAGAATAGATGAATTAACTTCATTTGAATCAATACAAATCATTCATTGGCTAGGTAACTAACTAGTCTTTATACAATCGTAGTTCAGACGATAGTTAGTTTTGCAACCCGAGTACAAAATCTAGACAACAAAAGAAATTTTCATCCTCTAATGTAATCAAGCACCACAACAAAGATGGAGCTTCATGAAGTATTTATCATCAAGGCAAGCTGAAATGATGCGGCGAATTGTTAGAGACAGAAACATATTTGAGGAAGGAAAACTGATGATATTACCGCAATTGGATATCATGAAGAATTTTAAAGGCGGGCAGAGACTTAGGATTCTTTCCCGTCACAATCAGGAATGTTAAAACTATTCAAACGCACACCCAAACAACTGAGAAACGATTGCGAAATGGCTGTACATAAGTATGACAGATTATTTTTCCTTTCTTTGAGAATGATTCTAGATTCTCTTGGTTTTTTCTATCGATCACGTTTCAAGGTTATGTCTATCACACTTTTTCCAATTCAATATCATTGGTGTTGTTTACGATGAATGTCTCAACCCACTCTTGTACAGTGTACATTGGCGAAACATGCCACGAGGACTGAATCGACACATTTTGGTGGATTTCAGCCCTACCAACGAACCATTGCATACGTCAAAACTAAGCTTCAAAGAAAATGACTTTGATATTTTACTATTTGGATTCTCTTTGGGTGCCTCAAATTCTATTGCATTCTTCTGTACCAGAAATACACACCTTCTCTTTCCCAATCCCAATTCCAACCCCCAATCACATCAATCTATTCGCGATATCTGAAACGCTCACCAACCTACAAGGGTATATATGATCAAAGATTCAGTACGCGCTTATCCAGAAGTTATTTCTGTGCATACACGTTCGAGTTGCTTCCACCTTTCCTAATCCGATCTATTTTGAGATTAGATGTGGCGAAAATGAGAAGAGGTGATTGGCGCTATTTAGTATCCTCCACGTCTTTTATTGGGGGCGTCTAGGTTCCAAAGCGCTCTTGGCAATCCAGCCCCAGCTTTTGGGATACTTTCAGATGAAAGGTTCGGTTCGTCTGAAGGGACGGGTCGTGATACAACGTTGGGAGGGAGAGAAGTGATGACTTTCGACTAGGTTTCTTAGCTCCGGTTGGCGATAGCAATGTTTGTTTGTAACTATGAATAGGTATCTTCTTCTAACTTCACTTTATTTGTTTTCTCTGTTGGTGTCGTGAATGGTTTGTATATCTTGTATATCTTACATCTTACATCTTACATTCACATATACAAACTTCAGCGAAAGTCCCGTGCAGCACAGCCCATTCACATACATATCACAAGCTGGGGAGCTTATCGCAAGGTACGAAAAGGCTGTGCCGCCCACAGGAAAGCCCACCAAAATATATATTCAAAAAACGTTACATCTTTCGCATTCGTACAATTAGAGTTTGGTACTCTACCACGATCGTTTTGAAGCTTTTAGGCTTCCACCAAAAGTGTTGAAATATCCAATTACCGAGGGCGAGTGCCTCTAGACCCGCTTTATTCTTCCTCCAGGTATATTCACTCTGTATATATGAAAGAGAACGTTGGTTCTAACAAGTTCCTCGCAGCCTTTTCCCTCGAGCTTGATAATCGATATACATAGAAGTTTGAAATAGTTAAAGAATTGGGTTATGGCAGAACATGAATCCGGGGAGACCCCTCCATCCAATCAATCTACATCGCCCTCCTCACAATTCAATCCAACACATCATATAATTTCAATTGGAAATCAGAGCCATGCAAAGACACGCACCCCGCATCATAATAGAAATCAATCTTCATTAGCATCAAAACTTTCACCTACATCAGAAGCTTCTTTTTTATCTAATGAAAGTGACGAGATTGATATCAGTCATGTGCCCTTATCTGCACATATATTGACACCATCGGGTCCAACGGATACATCATCAAAACACAATCGAAGATCACTATTCTTACCAGAAACTTTCAAAGCAGGACTTGCATCTCCAACTCAGAAATCTTTCAAAATTTTCTCGAAACGTGCTAGTTCATATAATCCATCAACCACAAAAACAGATGCAGATTCCAGCAAAGACAACACGAAGGGAAAACTCACCCCAAAACGATTTTCCCACAGAAAATCACTCCTCAATCATTCTCGAGATGCGTCTATACCAGAAGAAGAATTCGATCTCAATCTCCTCAGTGCCGCCATGCCCATGGCCTACCAAGGAAAAACCATCGATAAAACCGCCAGTGCAGAAACAGAATATGAAGATGCTCCCATGGTATCCCCCATGGCGATTCCCTTCGATCTTTCCATGTTCCACGAACCCATCCACAACTCCTCCTTAACCCCCGCAATGCGCGAGCAAATCAATCGACAAGAAGCAGCGGGGATACTTACCGGCGGATTGGGCGCTGGTTTTACTCCAGATAGTACGATTACCAGCCACGATTTAATGGCCGAGAATTCTCAATCCAGCAACGCAGCGTCTCGTCTCTCCCGTCGTCTAACTCTACGAAATGGTCTCATCCGAGCTCCCACACTCAAAGATCTCGCTCAGAACGAAGCCAACAGACGCGGCGAGGTAATCGAAGTCATCGTACAAGAGCCCATCGATGCACCTGTTGATATAAGTTCTTTCGCCGGCCACACCGGAATGCACGAATCGAATGTCGATTTCAAGAGTATGGATTCTCTTCCCTCGACCATCAACAAAAAAGCCACCTTCAAAAGTTCCAATGTGGAAGTATTCTACCCCCAGGCAAACTGGAAGCCCTTTTCCATGCGTGCCCCCTACCTCACCGCACTCATCATTATTTCTGTGGTCCTCGGCGCCGCAGAAGAATACCTCTATCAGAAATCGCGCAAAAGTCCTCTCTATTCCTTCACATCCGCATCTGCGATGAAGACGTGGGATTATTTTTGTTTCAAATATCTACCTACTCTCGTCGCCGTCATCTTTGGCGTTTTATGGCAAATTACCGATTTCGAAGTCAAGCGTTTAGAAGCCTATTATCAACTTTCCAGAGAAGGCGGTGCGTTGGCCGCGGAATCAATTAATGTAGATTATATTACCTTTTTTAACGTCTTGCGTCCTTTTCGCGCGTTGCAGTTTAAACATTACGCTGTGGCAGTCTCGTCTATCGCGACTTTATTAGCCGTGTCTCTAGTTCCAACGCTGCAATCTGCAAGCGTGATATTAATCCCCAGTCGAGAAATCAGGAGAGCAGATCCAACGGTACTAAAAGGAATCGTGATTAGTGGTCCCTGGTCTCGCTTACTCAGTCTCTCGCTTTGGCTCTGTGCTATCTTCGGGTGTATCCTACTTTGGCAGCTGGAGCGCCGCCCCTCGGGTCTCGTGGCCGATGTTAAAGGAGTCGCTGGAATCGCCGCCATGGCAAATCGCTCGCATATCCTGATGGATTTCAAAGACATGGATACCGCGACTCCGGATATGATTCATCAGAAACTAAAAGCACATCACTACACCCTACGCAATTCTTCTCTCGCCCCATCAGACCAGATTCTCACTCAAGCAGATAAGGACAAATACGATGCCCACTCCCACGCCTCTCAAAATCCACATCCACTATTTCTGCGTCTCATCGCTGGCATCCCATTCATAATCTCCATGTTCCTCTTCACGCTCCTCATCCCCATTATCCTCTTCACACCCGCCAACACTATCACCGACAAGGCACCCTGGCTCCTCACCCTCGGTGCAGTATCTATCAAACTCTGCTGGGGCAGTCTCGAAACCGCCATCCGCATGATCGAACCCTTTTACATCCTCTCTCTGCGCCACGCCTCCCCCACTGCCCTCACCCTCGACTACACCGCCATGGCCTTCGGCTGGCTCCCCATTCGCGCTTTCCTCAACGGCCACTACCTCGTTGCCGTCGTAGGACTCGGCTCTGTTCTCGCGGAAATCCTTACCGTCTGCGTCACCAGTTTCAGCACCGTCACCGGAAACGATTTTACATCTCGCTCCTCCTCTCCCAATGCCCCCTCTAGCGGCGTCGACGCCGGCGAAGAAACCTTCGCCTCCTTCTGGGCTTCTTTTTTCCTCGCGCTCTCCATCCTCATCTTCCTAATCTGCATCTCCATCCTCTCCTACGCTCGTCGTCGCCATCCCTTTCTTCCCCGCCAACCCAGTTCCATCGCGTCGATTCTGGCGTTTATTTATCAATCCAACATGTTGTATGATTTTGTGGGCACCGAGAAACTCAACAACCGCGAAATGGAAGAGCGATTGGTGGGGATCGGGAAGAAATATGGTTTGGGCTGGTTTAAGGGAAGGGATGGCGAAATGCATTGCGGAGTTGATGAGGAGGAGTTGAGTGCGAGGTATATGCATGGGCAGAATAAGAAGGCGGAGAGTGAGCCGTGGAGGGGCAATTGGCAGGATTATTAGGGGGGAAGGTGGATTGCATGCATTTAACATGCGAGTAGAGATTGGATAGGGAAATGGTGACTAAATACATATTGATATTCGATCCCGTCTATAAAGGTGTAATATGACAACACCAAATTGAGATAGATTACATATAGTCTTATATTCCAATAACTCTACGATTTAATAATAATAATAATGGTTAAACTTTCAAACTCATATACAACTAGACATATAGTACAAATAAGTAAATAATTATAACACTGTTATATTTGATTCTATAGATAAGAAAACTTCTCAAATGTCTAGATATAGTACTAGAATATAGGCGTTTGTTGAACATCAAAACTATATCAAAAAATTATATGTCTTTTTAATTATTGATCTCTCTTCTCGCACTTGATTAAAAAATCGATAGAAATCTCCTTAGAAGGAGATACAAAGGGCCGATTGCCCTTTATAAATCATCGATACGATAATTATATAGCGACTCACATTAGCTATGCTAGTCTTCTAGCGTCTTTCAGAAAGCTTGGCATAAGTTTTCGGCCGAAAAAAAGTAGACTATCTCAACCTGGGGTGTTTGATTTGCAAGAGCAATTGTTTGGTTATAGTGTCAAAGTTAAATAAGAAAAGTGTACGATAATTGTCAAAGGGTAAACTTGTTAAACATTTGTTGTACGTCATATTGCATCTATGAGAATATACAAGGATATATCCCGTTGCAAAATGATAGAATGAGTTGCCAGATAGATATCAGTTTGGTGTTGGCTTTCTATGACACAAATTGGCTCTCTTGTTAATGAAAGATAGTAGGAAACGAAAAGTGTGCGATATGACTACTACTGTATCCGACTTACATAGAAGTTTACCTGCTCGGCATCGTCAATTAGCACCAATCGCGGCGGTGCGTGCTTCTCTCCTGTGCCTAGGCACCGTGATCTTTGACACTTATATGAACGAATGATATGGGTATGTAGCAAAGAAGAAAACCTTGAAATCTTTGACACTTTCTACGAGTAGCGGGGTTTAATTGAGTTTTTACTTTCGTATTTTAGCACTTTGATTTATTTTAAAGTCTGTAAAGCCGATATGACGTCTCATATCAAAGATGCTTACGGAGGTACCAAAGACAGTCCTATCGTCGCCTTCTTCTGCCATGCGCAGTTCTGTACCGGCGTAATTAAGGTTATTAGGAAGCAGTGTCATCATTAAGCCATGATATCTTCGTACCTCCGTAATTTAGCCAGATATCCGGTTCGTTTCAATCTGGCAGAGACGGACAACTCTTGATCTAGACTCTGGAGGGTTCAGTGGGAGAAACGAAATGTTTATAAGTATCAGCATTGCCATTGGTACATCCTGCTTCTAAGTACTCATCTGCTTATTCCTTTTGGCAGTCTTCGTCTTACACATTCTTGAAGCATCTGTTCTTCGCCTAATATGTCACTAATTCGACCTCTCTTTGTCGGCTTGGCATCTGCCGCAGCCCTCATCTTACCATCTGCAGCGCAAAACAGCAGCACCGTTCTCTCTGTCCCCATCGAGTACACCTACTTACTCCCAGCGCCGTTTGAGAGTAACCCTACCTTCAGCTTCCTCAACAGCACCACTACTTCAGACGAAAAGGTCAACACTCTCCTTCAGTCTGCCAAGACTGCCCCATTCGTGTCCTATGACGACGAGTTTCTTGACCTGCTCGGCCCGAATCCATCTGCCAACCTCGTCGAGGAGAGGGCCTTGAACTTCGCTAGTGAAGCCGGCGTTTGGCTCAAAGAGCGCAATGAAGTCTGGTACACCACTTGGATCAACGACGGACCAACTCATGTCGAGATTCTCGATCTGGCCAATGGAACCACCCGCAACCTGACCACCTCCATCCCACTTGAGAACCCCAACGGTGGTTGTTATCACCAAGGTCTCGTCTACTTCACCTCTCTCCGCGATGACACCCGCAACTTCAGTGGTGGTGTTTACTCCGTCAATCCTAGCACGGGTGAGGCCGAGGTAATTATAAATTCGTATATGGGCCTGAAGTTCGACACTATCGACGATGTCGCTTGGGTCACACAACCAGGGACCAACCGCTCATTCATGTACATCACTGTCTTGCCTTCCACTGCCGGCACTGTGACCAACGGTCTTGCCCAAGGTCTCTGGAGATTTGACCCAATCTCGAAGATTCTAGCGCCGGTTATCAGCCGAACCGATTTTCCCGTCGCAAACGGTGTCCGTCCCTCTGTGGACCAGAAATCCATCTACATCACTGATTACGGTGGAAACTCCCATGTTCCCGTCTGGGGCCTTCCAGCCCAAGTTGGAATTCCCGGCGTTTACAAGTACGATCTTGATGCCGACATGCTACCTGTTAACCGCCGCGTTTTCACCGTAGCCCGCATGCAAGCCCCAGATGGAATCCGCGTCGACGACAAAGGTCGCGTCTGGACTGGTGAGGGTGAGGGTGTCATGGTCCGTAGCCCGGAAGGCAAGCTTCTTGGTGTCTTTAATGCTCAGTTCTTCACCCCAGACCCAATCAACTTGGCTATTGTACAATTTGCTCTGGCTGGCGATATTCTCGTCATCCTTGGCATGCGTCAATTGTGGACTGTCAAGTTGTCGGAGGTTGTAATGGCTGCCAGCAACTAATTTGTAACATGTATCTCATTCTTTTGTGTATATGTAAGTTAGAGAAAGAAACTCGAGAGAAGACTTAGGGATAGACAAAACGATAACAATTTGTTCGAGCTAAATTAACTGCTTAATATAATAATCATCTCTATGAGGACTGTGCGTGTAATACTGGCTGTGTGTATCATTTTTTTCAGTCACCAGGGGTATCAAAATCGATGCAACACCCGGAAAATTAGCCGAGAACACTTAAATTTCAATGAAGTGTTATAAACATTAATTGCTATCTATATCACCACAGTTTGCTCTTGATAGGTCCACCAACTGATTTCATCATCTTTTGACATCGTTCGATCATTTCCAAGATACGAGCACGAATCTCCTATGTTGTATTTCTGCCCCATTCCTTTTATGATTTAATCGAAAGGGAAGAAGGCGGAGAGCTGTTGCTTGCTACTGAGGTTGTGAGAAAGGTTCGAGTAGCGGAGCACACCTGACAGAAGCTGGTGGGGCGCCATTCGGGAGTTGCTCGCTAAAACCGAGCTTAAATATAGGCTCATGATGCTAAGTTATAAGCACCTTCGCCGTCGCAATTATCAAGTAGCATGAAACCGAATATTTGGTATTAATTTATACTCAGATCATTTACCCTTAGCTAGGTATCCATAGTTTCTAGAGGGGGGTAGAAGGCAGTCATATGCTGTAGTTCGTTTACAATAAATATCACATGGCGACTTCGAGTGTATAAAACCACCTCCTCATTCATAGTTTTTAGCTCAATCCTCTTGCGTAACATCATTCGGGCCTGGCACTCTTCACAGGTAGAGGGGATGAAAATAAGGCACATTTGAGAAAGAACTTCAAAAAACTCATTCTACTATATGCTACTTCAGAAGACAATCTGAGAAGCCTTAATTGGCACTGGGTTCTTTGGGGACAACGTGGCCACTGAGATGTGTGGCCAACCCATCTCATCAAAGTCCAATGTGACGTTTTGTGAGTATTGAATTTGAGTAGCATCGAGCTTCACAGTCGTGTTTGGTGGTATCACCCTGTCCAGCTTCAATTCGAAAGAAGGGGAAACCACTATCTTGCCAGCTGCTTTCTCCTCTTTCCGTGCTTCGGACTCAACAACTCTCGTCTCTTTCTTGTCCCCAGAGAAATCACCTTCCGGCAGTAGAACATCGTATTCAACAGTTGAAATCCAATAATCACATCCGACAGTGACGCCATGGGCATTAGGGCCTGGGTTTTGGCGGCCATCACGGATACCTGAACCTTGCAGGAAAGCAATGTTTGCTGTGCCACCGCCTGGAATCTTAGAAACTACGGGGTCGGAATGGATTGTGAAGAAAAGATGTTCCCGGATTTTTTTCTTCGTGCTGTTTTCATTGAATTCTCTTAGCATCTGGTTGGGATCTAGCATGAGAGGTGGATTGAGTATGTCGCCCTCCTTGATCTCTTGGGGAATACGCAGCTCATACGTCCTCTTGAAATTCAGCTGAGGGAAAAAGTCTGCGAATGTGTTGACATCGCCGTGCATACCCATAGGGAATGGTAAGACTGAGATTGGTTTGATATCCGGGTTACCAGATATAGGGTTCTTCATGTCTGGTTCGAAGCCTTGGCAGTTGATGGCAGTTCCGTGTGGTATAGATGCTAGGCGAGAGATAGTACCTCGAAGGACCTCAGGCCTGATCTCAGTCGGTGGAGTTCTAAGGAACATGCCTGACTCGAAGTGAATTGCAATCCCTTCCTCCCGATCAGCCTGTCCTGTTTCGGGATTGAGCATATCCTTGATCGTCTGCATGTAAGGGACACCCTTCAAAATGACGTCTCGTTGTCTGCCTAGACCTCGGTTGAATATGTCGCCAATGTCCTTCAAGAATTGTGTGTCCTCTTCGGTCACGTTGTACTCCAGAACGTTATTCCTTCTGTTGTTTCCCCAGGATGGGCGGAAGATCATGTTCAACCCAGCACCGTGGAAATCCCCAGTGAGCTTCGCAAGGATATTAAGTTCTCCAGGAATTGGATCATTATTCTTGCCAGCTCCTTTACTGATCGGTGTGTAGGATGGAAGGCCCTTGTTCACATCGGGTTCGATGTTGGGTTTTGGTGAGGTGAGACCATCAACTTCCGTTAACTTGAACGAGATCGGGACATTGAGAAAATTGGTGTTCTCGTTCATTTTGAGTGCTATGCTAGTAGAGAATTTGATACAAAAATTGAAGAGGGAAAAAAAAGGTATATGGATGATCTCAGAAAGGAGCAAATGATAAAGCCTAGTATCAGTATATATACTGACTCCATTCCCCCCCCCTATCGGAACGGGACTCGGCTGCTCAACGGGTACCTATGGGTGGGTAGTTACATCTCTTCAGCCTACCCCACATACCCTAGAAGGGCCCGTGACCACTAAATGGGTGCCCCAATCCACCCGGTTGGTAGGTGAGCAGCCTATCCTTAGGTACGGACTCGACTATCCAATCTTGAAATTCCGAATTGATGAGTGAGTTGTACGTACATGAAGCTGAGATGCCATGCAGATGCCTCAGCTTCAATCCTGTGCATGAACCCTTTCTCCCATTTAATATCATATCAATTATATCTGTCCCATCGCATGAAGCTATTGAAATTTTATGCATCAAGCTGAAGGCCTGATCAGCTCACCAGTTGCGCGCCCAACTTCCTATCCACGATTTTCAGCTCTCAAAAGATTACCCCGCAGTACCTTTCACCCAACTCGCGAGTCAAGAAAACGGTGTCAATGGTCAGATGATATAAATCAGATATTACTTATCTCTACAGACGTGGCGTACATGAAACTACCTGATAATGTGTTTGACTTGGTTCTAGAATGCTAGAGCGTTGCACCAATAATCGTTTTACTAATTGTGAGATCATGAGCTAAAAATGTATTGATTTAGACTTACCTGAAGAACAAGAACTTAGGAAAGCAGCTGGTTTCCATCCTCAATATCGTGGCATTAATTGAGAGTAGAACTCCGTAAAAAGGGGTATAAATCTAAGCTAGGGGTCGTCGGACCCTTCTGCAGAGTAAACGACGAATAGCCTCAGATTTAGGAATCTAGATCTCATACTAATAATAATTGTGGTATCTCAATCGTTATCAACTGCGGGGTAAGCCAAATCATCAATCATTACACTATACGCGTAAAAGCTTGGAATTAATGTTTGTACGATACACCAACATGATTGTCAAATCAATGGCGGTAATCCTACCCAAGCCCTAAATATGAGACAAGCTGAACAACACTGCATACAAGAGAAGTATTGGCTGACCTGGAGCCGAGCCTAAAGTTACAGTACCGTTGCGCCATGTAGTAGCAAAGCAATGTCAGCAACAACTAGTCCAACAATAAATGATCTTATTGGCTTATACTTATCACACCTTTTTCATATGCTTTGACTTTGGTCATATTTACAATTATGAGTTTATACCAAAAAGTCCTTTTGCATTGCATATCTGATGCAACATACGCTTCCGTTACTCAGTTAGAGCGAAAATGAACCAAAGCGTCTATGAGAAACTCGCTCACGAGAAAAAGCGTGCATACAGTAAATTGCAATCTGCAACGCCATCGCAACGCTTCCCCGCCTCACAATTCAGCCAACCTAAGGTGTCTCAACGGCTGTATCCCAAAAGCAATTTGGTCACTCGATCCAAGCCAATCTTCACTTCACACTTGATCCAATCCGCTTCCCGCACTCGATACGAGCCGCTCTCTACTGCGGAAGGAGATTTTTAGAAGCTGAAAGAGAAGAGCCGAGATGTAAGCGAAGAAGTCGTGAAAATGAACATAAAATTTCATTTATCATACAGACCATCTCCTCTTATTTACGCCGTAGATTCTAACGAGCTCCTCAAGTCAAGTTCCTAGTCATTTTACCACACTCACTACTTGAGTGTCGTCAATACACCCTTCTCACAACCCCAGGCCTCAACCCTTCGAAGCAAACATGGGCGACAAGACCGTCCACGGAGAATGGGCACCAAAATTCCAACTTGGAAATTGCGCTATTCACCTTCATCTGCTACCGACTGGCAAGGTACTCTACTGGGGTCGACGCTCTGCTGTGCACAGCATGGATTATTGGACGCTCAATGAGCACAAAACCCACGTCTACATCTTGGATGTCGACACCCTCGAGAGTAAGCGTACCGCTCATGACCCGATGAACGAAGACGAGCTTTCGGTGAATCTCTTCTGTTCCGGGCACACGTTCCAACCAGACGGTACCTTGATTATTTTCGGTGGACATGTCCTGGATGGCTTCGGGGAAGACCAAGCTTGTGTTTACGATCCCTTCCAAGATCAGTGGACCGTAATGCCTATGATGGCTGCAGGTCGCTGGTATCCCTCTGCTATAACTTTGTCTGATGGTAGAGGCCTTGTTGTATCGGGTAGCTCACAAGATGTCACAAACCCTGTGATCAACCTGGTCCCCCAGATCTGGGACTCACATTCAAGTACATGGGGCATAGTCCAAACGCCTCTCGTTGATATTTTCGCTCTTTACCCGCGGCTTTACCACGTTCCAGATGGAAGAATATTCATGGCGGGCCCATTGCGAAGCTCTCGTTTTCTGGATTTGAATGCTCATGGTGGGCATGGTGAATGGTCGAGCGATGCCGATTCGCCATTCCGCAATGCGGGTCAGCGCGAGTACGCCGCTTCAACTATGTATGATAGTGGCAAGATTCTCTACGTTGGAGGTGGAGGTGGTGATGCTGTGCCTCCCACCAATGCTGCAGAGATCATTGATCTGAACGAGCCAAAACCACACTGGGAATATACGACTGAAATCGGCCATGGGCGCCGACATTCCTTTGCTACCACGTTGCCCGATGGCACTGTGCTTGTGACTGGAGGAACCAAAGGCTTAGGCTTCAATGACTTGTCTCCAGGTCAGCCCGTACATGAGCCTGAGCTGTGGGATCCTGCTACTACAAAATGGTCCACGATGGCTCCGGAGGACGATGATCGCTGCTACCATCACACCGCACTACTACTACCCGATGGCACAGTCCTTTCAGCTGGTGGTGGGGAATACGATCCGGACAATCAAAAGAGACCCAACGAGCCTGAACACACTCTAACCACCGCCCAGATATTCAGCCCACCTTATTTATTCAAAGGCGAACGACCAACCATCAGTGAACCGCCAGAGGTTGTCGACTATGGCCAAAAATTCAAAGTCACAGTCGGTGAACACGATGTAATTGGCAAGGTGAGCTGGACACGGCTTGGATCTGTCACTCATTCACACAACATGAACCAATCGTTCCAATTCTTGAAATTTACAACCAGTGGGACAGAGGTCACCATAGAAGCACCAAAGAATCATTTTTTGGCTCCACCAGGTCATTACATGCTTTTTCTCGTGAGCAAGGAAGGCGTACCAGCAGTGGCACCTATCATGCTGCTCAGACCGGACGTTGTGATACCCGTACAACCACAACTTCCTCCTGAGTTATCGACACAAGATGCTGTTCTGGAGAAAAACATCGGCGTGTCCCTCGAGATGCGCAATCAGAAGGTCGTCTCAGAACAGGACGGGCCGCCTGTCATTGTTGGTCTTACGCCCACCTGTCCCTACGGCCTCGGTGCTTGCTGGGGTGGAGCATATGAAGCACTAAACAGCATCAAAGATATCAAGACGGTCCTTCCAAGACCAAATGCAACCATCTCTGTTGCCTTCGTTTACCTCCACGATGATATTCTGCCCGATATCAACGTATGGCGGAAGGAGCTCTTCGAGATCGACGGGGGCACGTACACGATGCGTGGTATCGAGATGACTCTCACGGGTGTAGTTACCATGAATGGCAGACAACTAACATTATCCGGTACATCGACTCGATCTGAAGTGGTACTTAATCGGTTCCTGGCAGACAGCAAGCTCGAATGGGATAACGTGGCGAAGGTGCCCAAGCCACTTACCAGGGAAGAAGCCAGCGCATATACCCGGTTACATCAGACAGTAGTCTCTCATCCAGAGGGATTATCGCTGCAGGTGACTGGGCGTCTGCAAATGGACGAGAACAACAAATATTCTTTGGATGTGAAAGGCTTTATGGAACCTTCAAAATCCGGCTAGGACCACATCACACAGGTATTGGTGTTCTTCATTTGAAGCAGAGTAATGCACCATGTAGCTTTAATGATTTGGCAGTTGGATTTGGGTCGTCCAAGACAGTGTTATGACGTGCCTTCGGGGGTCACGTGGAATGATTCATATTAAGAGCGACAAGTAGTAGATTGAGATCAGGACAGCTGTAACTAAGTAAAAGAATTACTATTTGAGTTAAGTATGAAGCTTTATATATTAAAGAAACTATTCATTTGTATAAATCTTTATCCCTATAAAGTAAACCAATAAACTTTTAATGGATTAACTTAGAAAAAACTAAAAGATAATCTCTCTTTCTATATTCCTCTCTGAGATTTTACTAAGAGTACTATTATAATTTCATGGAAATCCCTGTGTAGTATATAATATGTAATCGACTCTCTATAGTTCTTTAAAGGTATCTATCGATTAGTACTATAAATTGTCTTTTGAATCGAAATTTATATTTACACATATAATTTTCTTTATATTTCTGAAAAAATTTAAAAAATTCACTTCCTACCTACAAACAATCATGACCGTCACCATCACCAACTATACCTTCCCCCCTTTCTCACCCCTCACAAAACCTTCAACCCTCCATCTCCCCCCGCCCCAAGCACATCTTTTCCCGCCTCCCCATTAGCATCCCCACTATGCACCCCCTCCCCCTCCCCAACCCTCCCTCTACTTCTCCTCCTCGCATCCAAATAAACCATAAACTCCCTATAACTCTCCGGCAAAACCTGAACCTCCCCCTCCACCTCAAACGTATAATTAAACTGTCCCGTCGGTTTCGTCTCGCCATGTTCAACATTTTTAACCTTTGTATCTACTCTAATCTGCACCCTCGTTTTCTTTCCTTTAGCTTTCCCTCCCTCTCCATCATTCCTCTCTGTGTCCATCTCCGTCTCCGTCTCCGCATCCCCCTCTCCACTAACCAGCGGCCGATCCCCATACGCAAGCGTAGCGCTCACATACAGCACACTACCCACGGGCACGGGATTCTCAAACGTACTCGGATCCAAACCTAGGAAAATAGGACGCGAATGCGATATAGCCGATGCGCAGGTAAAAGCGAGTTCGAAGGTGGATTTGAGGAGGAAACCGCCGAAGATCATGAAGTTGTGACGGTTGCGGTATTGGGGCTGCATGATTTGGACGGATTGGATGGTGGAGTTGGCCATGCGGGTGCAGGTTTTGGGGAGGAGGGAGGGTGTGTTGGGATCTAGAGGTGGTTAGTGGGTGATAGATCGGTTTGGTTTGGTTTGGTTTGGTATGGGTGACGGAGTAGAAGAGGTAGAAGGTAAAGATGAAGGGGTTGGTGGAAAATGGCTGGGATAATCCAATCGAAGTATAGCAAGATCAAAGAAATTTTCCCTCCTTGCTCATTTATAACAAGCCATCGAAATGAAATATCATGCAACCACGAATCTTCCATCTTCATTCCTCACCCCACCTACCCAAGATCCAAACAGAATCCTTCAACACAAAAATAAAAAGAAAAGAAAACAAAGAAGACACAAATCCAACATACCATGATAATCCAACGTCTTCAACCACAACCTATGAATCAAATCACTCTCCTCATCATCCGGCTCCATACTCCTCAACCCCCGTCCCATCTCCCTCTTCTTCTTATCATAACTCTTCCTCCCCCTCTCAAACCAAGCTTCCTCCACTTCCCCCTCCGGCCGCACCCCCGCAATCCTCACCGCTTTCTTCGTAACCGGATCGAGTGACACCATCGTGAACGCACATTCCATGAAAACATCTTCTTTCCTCCTCGGTTGATTTTCCTCTCCCGCAGCCGGAACTTTGCACACTTGTAGCGAGACTTCCATGCTGGAGCGCCCAGTGGCAAAGGTCACTTGGCCGGATAATTCGAGATCGCAGATTTCGAGAAGGGGTCGAGAGAGCGTGATGCGATCGACGGCAGCGGTGACGGTCATAACACGATCGCCAGTGTGTTTATAGGAGATTACTCCGGCGAGGGCATCGAGATCCTGGTGTGGGTGTTGGTATATAGTTTATTCTCCTTTCCTTTCACATATCTCATTTCCTCGCTCTTCATGAGTTCTCACAAACTTCTTGTAAGATTCTTTCCAACTCCTCTCCATCTTCCCTACTATACCAACAAGCAGAAAACAAAAAGAAAAAAAACTCACCATAAAGATAGCACCCAATCTTATATGTCCACTCGCCGTGATATAATTATCCAAAAGCCAAGGATCGCTTGCCAATGGCAAAATCTAAATAAAAAAACACACACATATCGTTAGCATCTCGCCCTTTCCTTATCCCCCCTACTCCATGATTTCTTGTTATGAAGAAAATAAAATCCCCAAGATCCCGAGATTATCAATCTCCTTCTTTGATATCAAATATCACATGACCTCACACCTTCTCCTCTCTTCTTCTCCCCCTTTTTCCAAACTCAATCTCATCTAATCTCATCCTATCTCCGCACCACCAAACCCCCACTCTCCACTCTCCACCCCCTAAATTCCCCCAAAAACAACATACACAACAACAACAACAACAACAACAACAACAAAAAAAAGACACTCACCACCCTATGAAAACTATCCCTCATCCTCTTCATCTCCAATCCCTCTCCCTCTCTTCCCTTTACCACCTTCTGTATCTCACCCCCCTTCTCCAACTCCCCCTCTCCCTCCCTCCCCGCCCTCTTCCCCTCCTCCCTCCTCCACGCCTCAATAAACGGCACCCTCGTCCTCATCGCCGTCAACTCCCTATAAACCCCATCGGTATCCCTCCTCGAGCCCACCGAAAAACATCTCGCATTCCTTCCCACCCATGCATTCCCCCCCAGCCCTCTCAATCGACCTAACGATTTCATCTGCATCGACATCGACATCGACATCTTTCCTCTTGTAATACTCGCCATCCTCACCAAACCCGAAGAATAAAAGAATGAAAAAATAAAAGTCGCCCGCGATTACTCGTAGGTAGGTATATAAATATTTAAGTAAGGAATCCTAAATATGTTTTTCCAATCAATCAATTCAATCAAAGTTAACACCAACAAATAAAGGAGTCACAAAGCTCTCTACAACAAACCCCTCACAACTCGGCTACCTCAACCTTGACACGGAAAAAACCTCAACCTTGACACGGAAAAATACGGGATTGGCTATATGTATAACCTAGGTATACTAGTACGACATCCGAAATGCTTTCCCGGTGATCTACTTAGATATTATACTATCTTCTATATAAACAGACCGAATCCAATCAAATGAAATCCAATCAAATGAAATCCAATCAAATGAAATCCAATCAAATGAAATCAAATCAAATGAAATAAAATCAAATCAAATCAAACCAACCTACATTCCAACCCCAAATAATCCACAATATATAAATTCAATCTAATCCAACCCAACCCAACTCCATCAAAGTAAAGTAAAGTAAAGTAAAATAAAAGAAACTATTAATTTCTCATTATTTAATATTCAAATAATTTCTAAAAGTTTTATTTATTTATATAATACAATATAATATAACACAATACATACACAAAAAAATATCAAATTATATAAGAGATATTATACTAATAGAAATGCTCAAATACCGCGTCGCATCGTGTCTTTTTTCTCCTATGAATACCTTTCTCCTATAATTACCTAGATAGATATTCTATCTATTTACTAGGTACCTACCTAGTATTCATACACCTCTTGTATTAATAGATATGTGAATAAATATATTCTTTTTATATATGTATCAATCAATCAACCAATCAATTAATCAGTCAATCTAGGAAGTTTTACTTTCGATTCATTTATTCGTTCAAGATACATATATACCTATCTACATAATAATCTTACGTACCTACCCATATACACACCTACACCTCACAATCAACCACACGCTCTCTCCCTGCTCCTCTCCCCCTTCCTCCCTCTCCTCAATTCACAGCTTTCGCAACTTACAATTCACAATTCACAGCTTTCGCAGCTCACAACTCACAATTCACAACTAACAATCCAAATCACATCAAAAAGATCCAAATCACCAGCGTAAACAAAAAATTGTATCAAGAATTATTCGATATAAACCCCTCCTTAAAGCCCAAACACAAAAAAGCCCACATAATTTTCCCACCCAAGTAACACCTTGCCTACAATAAAATAATGCATCCAGCTTCTCCATATCGCACCGCCTAAAACTTCCTCTTCTTATATGTACCTCCTTGTTTAGGTTGACTTCCATAAGGTCTCTTCTTCTGCGCGGCATCCTTCATTCCAGCCGAGATATTGATGTCGACTCTGGGAGGGGCATCGAATCCAAAACTCTTAGCGACCTTGATCAAATCCAACTTTCCAACATCAAAGACACTGCGGAGGGAGTGACTTGCGTAGGCTTGAAGATAACTCTTGTAACCTTCCTTGGCGCTCTTATTTAAATAGTAGTTTTGTGCGATTAATTTCGAGAGTTGACTTTGGATATTGACGATTTTTGATGCTGGAAATTCGAATTCGACAACGGGAATACGGGCAGTCTTGAGATGAGTAAGGAAACCGACTTCGGATGGTTGAAGGAAGAGAAGGGAACGCCCCTTTCCGTCGCTACCTCTAGCAGTTCGACCGACACGGTGAATATAATCTGTTGGGTCATCGGGAGGATCGAATTGAATTACCCAATCTACATCAGGGATCTGTTAAAAAAGTATTAGCTTTGTCGATTGAAAATGTATTGGGTAAGAAAACTTACATCAAGACCCCTAGCTGCAACATCTGTGCAGATAAGTGTACCTTGTTTAGCATTACAGAATTCAAAAAAGGTATTTGTACGTTTTTGTTGCTTCTGCTTGCCATGCAAGTCGAGAACTGGTAAATCGATATAATTGAGAAGTTCGGCATGATACTTAACACAAGCGCAACTGGAGAAAAAGACAATGATCTTCTTTTTCAGGTTGCGCTTGAGGAAAGAGAAGAGTAAGAGGAATCGTTTATCGGAATCGCATACGACGTAACCTTGCTCGAGACCTTCAACTGTACTGTGTTCCTTCTTGTTATCGACATTGATGTAAAGGGGTCCTGGACGAAGGGAAATTCGGGCGAGATCTTCGACTTTGGTAGTTTGTGTTGCGGAAAAGAGCATGGTTTGACGATCATCCTTTGGTAAAACCTTAACAATTTGCTTCATCTCATCTTCGAAACCAGCTTCCAGAATTCTGTCTGCCTCATCGATAACCAATGCCTTCAAGTTCTTGAAAACAAATCCTTGTGTATTTTGTAAGTGATCGAGAAGTCGTCCTGGTGTAGCAATCAAAAGATTGACTCCCTTTGCCAATTTCTCCGCCTCTGCTCTTCGATTTGCGCCACCCATAACAATACCATACGTTTGCGAATGGTGAGCCATGATTTCCCTCGCGACTCCAAAGATTTGCAATGCCAATTCTCTCGTAGGTGAGACGACGATAACACCGGTACCATTTCTTGGTTTGAATCGCAAAGAATGTAACATCTCAACCGCAGGAATTAAGAAGGCCAATGTTTTTCCAGAACCCGTCTTTGCAGCACCGAGAACATCTCTTCCTGCCAATAGTGGTGGGATACCTCTTCGTTGAATTTCGGTCATCGTCTCAAATTTCATGTCTTCGACGAGGGCCTTCATGGTTTTATCAGAAAGGTTAAGTTCTGAGAACTTTTCGACCGACGACGCATCTCCAACATTTGGTAAAGTCAAGTGCTTATTCTCGTCCACCTCCACCTCTACATCACTTTGGTAATCGGTCGTGGAGCCCATTTTGTATGTCGATTGTGATTTCGTGCAGTGAGATTGATATGGATGCGAAGTCAAACTTGACGAAAGCGATTGAAAATTATTTTTATACGCTAAGCAGTTGAGATAAGAATTTGCATTGGGGCTTATCCATTGGTCGAAGTGTAATCTAGTTAGTGTGATATTTGGAGTGAGTCACGTGATCCTAAAATTCGACCCTCTAGACATGTTCGAGGTATGTCCTTGAGATTGTATTCACACATTATAGAACCGAAACATCATCTTTTCTCAAGCTCATTGTTCTCTCGTCTCTTCTCCTCTATAGATAAATGGCCCCTTCCTCAGCCCTTCACGTCTCACAAAATTAAGAACAGAAGACCATTCAAATAACTTATTCTCATTCTCATTCTGATCGTCATACTTCTTGCAATTATTTGTTAGTTGTAATTGTGTGTGTATTGTGTATTTGATTCTTTTATACAGGTTTGTTTATTCTCCTTCCCATCTGGAATCCTCGCATCACCTATTCATTCATCCACCTATCTCCCCTCCCCTCACACCTCCTCCCCAGCCTCCGTTCTATTCCCTTACTCAATCCACTCGTTCAACTCCATCTATCCTTTCACATATATCCACCACTGCAATCCACACCTTTATCGACATCTCTCCCATTTCCACCATATCACCTCTTCCTCACCATCCAACAAGCACAAATGAAACAGACCAATTCAATAACCTCCCTCCGAGTCCCATTCCCAACACAAGAAAAAGCCCAATTGCAAGACTGAACCAAAAAGCAAGGCAAAGATAAAGAAAATCCACTCTTGAAAAGAGTACTGTGTCACTTAAGACTTTATGATCCTAATGCAAAAAAAAAAAAAAAAAAAAACGAATCGAAAAAGAGAATTACAAAAAAACACCTTCCACCCCCAAAAGATTTCCTCTTTGATGGTGTTTGTTTTGAGTGTAAACACGTTCCCAACTACCATCTATCAACCAATATATTTCAATTCTCAACGCCTTTTTATGAAGCCCCTTCATTAATGATCATAACCTGCTCCACGTTGCCAAGGACTATAATATTAATTAGCTTACGTCCACATCTGAAAACTATCAAGATCAAGTTCTTACCTAGCATTGCTCTGGTTCTGATTCTGTTGTCTGAACCCCCCTGGTGCAGGACTACCACTGTTTTGTGATCTATATCCTGTCGACAAATTAGATGACGATTGATTATCTCTATATGGAGCTGGCGACGCGTTGTTCGATCTATCATTTCCATACATCAAAGGAGCATTGCTGTTTGGTCGTCCATCTTGATAATTTGGTGGTGGGCCACGGGAGCCAGTTGCTGGGAAAAGTGGAACTGAAGGATCGATAGGTGAATTAGGTGCTTCTCTGACTGATGGATTCGTATCTCTATAGGCTCCTGTACCAGCTGTAGAAGGTGGAAGTGGCGTGTTTGCTGGGTTCCTCATGGAATCCGAGGACCATGAATCGTTGTCATCATCTAAATCGAGGTTGTGTTTGTAACCAGCTTTATCGCCTCTAGCAGTAGCTCCCAAAGCATCCAACTCGGTAGTCAAGCCGGTGTTTGACTTGATGAATGATGCACGATCATCAGTCATTGGCAAGTAACGACTATCTGGGTTCTTGCGAACAAAAGCGTAGATCGTCGCAAGTAAAACAAGAATGAGAAGAACCAAGGAAAAGACTGCGTTAATGATGAAGAAGACAACCCCCATAACACCAGTGACGATACCTGGCTGATTGAATATATCCGTGAAAACCAAAAGGAAAATAGTATTTAAGAAGTTGATAGCACAAATGGCAATGTTGAAAGAATTGGTACTTCTGTCCATCCATGGTCGAATGACACTAGCTCCAATTAAAGCCGTTGCTTCAATTAGAAGAAGAGCGATAGCTTGAACGGTAGATGCGTTTTGTCCAAATGCGATGAACATTCCCTTGATCAAAATGTAAATCAATGTTGGAAGGATGAAATAGTAAGCCGTTGCTCTGAATTGGACGTAAAGGAAACCCCATTTGTTGAGAGCCGAAGGATCAGAATAGAGAATGTAAGCTGGATTCTTGTGCATCAAAACTGATCGTTTGGCGATTCGAACAACTTTCATAGCTGCCCAAGCGAGAGTACCTGTCATACCAAAGAAGAAGAAAATGGCCAAGACGATTTCTGCGGGCGAATCATTTTGGGTGAATTCCCAAAGACACAAAATGGTCATCTGAGGGTATCCAATAAGAACCATGCGGAACATGATACCCTTGAGAACAGTGAACCATCCATTGCGGAAATCCAGGAACTTATCAGACTTCATCCACTTCATTCTAACCGCAAGTTCACAGAATCCCTTGAACAATGCAACAAATAAAATGGTGAAAACAATGAAAATACAGAAGAAAGCAAGACCCGTCAAGAATAAATTGGTCGATTCAATACCGGCACGGAATGCTACTCTCTTGATACCTTTGACAAGATATGAACCAGTTGTTGTAGTGGTGTCGGCTCGTTTCGTCAAGATTTCGTGTGCTCGAGTAAGAAGTTTGATGGTGTGCTCGACTGATCTCTTTTCCATAGAACGTTTCTCGACTTGCACGGAGGTAGTGGTTAAAGTGTTCAAGAGTGTGGCTGGGGTTCCACCAGTCGACTTTTGATACCAGGTTGCAATGCTTTGCATGAAATCAACCTCGATGATACCCATACTCCAATCAAAGTTTTGAGTCCACGATTGAACAATAGGTGGAAGAGGAACAGAAGTGAGTCCGATCATAGCTTGGGCTTGGAAGTATCCAAAGAGCGACAAGGCGTTGGATGCTACATGAGCAGCAGTATTTGAATGACCCAATCCAGATGTTACAGCAGAAGCGACCAAAGCCAATCCAGCGATAACAGCAGTTGCCCATCCCACACCCTTTTGATCGACGGTTTGTCCGTTGGATAGTTGAGCTTCGACACATGCCAGACTCACATCTGGGTTCGCTGTTCCATTGATAATAACTTTAACATTCGCATCCAAATCCGGTACTCCGTATGCGATTGATGGAATACTATCAACGGTCGATTGAGGGACGACAATGTTAGATTTAATATCGATTTGACCAGTACTCATTGGGCAGAGACCAGAGATTCCAGAAGTACATGGATCGATGACCTTGTTTAAAATGGGATATCCATAAGCCGTGACTTCAACATCGAAAGTAACATTTCCTTGAATCGAAGAAACACCAACTACATCGAACGTGAAGGTTAAATTTCCAGGCGTGAAGACGACATCGAACAGTGTTGCCGTGAAACTCGAGTTGTCCTGACACGCGTTCAGGGACTTGGATTCAATTAATCGAGTGGATGCCGATGCGAAAGATAAGAGAGTAAGAAATGAAGTCAATGAGACCCATGGTGATGATGAGAATGCCGGTCGCATGTTGAAGAATCGCAATATTAAAAGGAGCCTCTGGAGGCTTTAATGTAAGAAGAATGAATTCCGTAACACCCGAAGCCTTTTTAGTGTGCGAAGAGGAAGTTGTGTACTGCGTAATGAAATGTATTTCCTTCGTTCAATATTTCCTGAATCGCGACCCCTTTGTGTATGACCTTCTTTCGATGGAATACTTCAATTGATTGATCGTGTTGGTAGATATCGTAATGGGTGAATGAGGAATGGTTTCGTCGCTGTTTTCTTTCTTCAATACTCCAAAAAGGCCGACAAAGATTCTATTATTGAATCATTGACAGACTTGGAATGATTAGCGACCGTAAGTAATTTCGTAGATCCAGCTCACGAGGGATTTTTTGTTAATAAACGAGGGAAAATGGTATTTCTGCGAGAAGAGATAGAAATGACGACGAGTTGTTTGTCGGAAGAAGAGAGAAATAACGAAAGGAGGTCGACGACTAGGTTGATGACCTGGCCTGTTGGTGGTCGTCGATTTGTGAATTTAGGGGAGGTAATTTTGAGGAGTGGGTGAGTGGTAGTGGTGGTGGTGGTGGTGGTGGTGTGGTTGATGAAAAGGTTAAAAAAAGAGGAAAATGAAATGGGGGAGAGGAGAGGCGGAGGAGGATGGAGGTGGTGGAGGCGTAGTTTTTGGTAGTAGTGAGAGTTAAGGTGGTAGTAGTAAATAGTATAGTGTGAGGTAAGATAATAAAATAATAAAATAATAGTAATAATAGTAATAATCGTAATAAGGTAGTGAATGAGTGAGGTGAAAGATAATAAAGTTTCAAGGTTTAGTAAGGTTTTAGGTATGAATTAAGTGAATGGTCGAATTGTCATTTTTTTTTCTTTTTCTTTCCTCTCTTCCCTCTTCTCTCTCTCTTCTCTCTTCTCTCGTTTTTTTAGTGGTAATATGTAATATGTAAGAGACGCCCAAGTGGTGACGAGTAAGAATTATTATTAAAGGGAGGAATGAAGGGTCTGATACCCAATCAATGGATTCAGTTAGTAGGCCTTTGAGCTTGGAAAATGTGTACTAGATAGTAATAATGTAAAAGTAATGAATGTAATGTAGAGAAACCTCGTATTGGAATTAATCAATAGAAGAGCAAAATAGGTAGGTTTGTACGAGTACGAGTAGGTATGAATGAGAATGCGAATGTGTAGTTTGACTGAGTATTGATTGGTATCGTGAATAATAAGAAGAATCATAATCATCAGTGATTACAGTATTTACTTGATCAATTGTTCCTGTTCATTGATTCATTCATTCATTCCAGTTTCCAGTTTCCAGTTTCCAGTTTGATCTAATAGACTGACTACCTGTTGAATCATTCTATTCTACCCAAGAGATACTCCATATCCGTGAATTCCGTATAATTTCTCTCTTCCCCATTCTCTCCCTCATTCTCTCCCTCATTCTCTCCCTCATTCCTCTCCTTCTTCCCATTCAAAATTAAAGTAACGAGAGTGATTAATCAGAGGTGGCTGAGTTGATATTATAAGATTGAGATGAGATGAGAGGTATCGTATACTGTTGTCGTATATTGCGCGTATACCTATGTGTGTTTGAACTTCGGAATTCGTAGACCGGGTTGATTCACCAATTGGAGTTATGAAGGATGCATCGGATAGGAAAGGATAGAGTGAATGTATTTCCAGGTTATGTATAGTATGTATATATTGTATTTACAGGATAGATAAATATATAGTGTTTACTTTGTAGTAATATTAAAAAGTATATAATATCACACGAATCCCTTTTCATAATTACAAAGAGTATAATAAGGAATCTCTTTTCCCGTTTCCACCTGCCGTATAAGTACCTACGACCTTCTCACATCTCTTCTCTCTTCTCTCTTCTCTCTTCTACCCTTTCCTCTCCCTCTCTTCTCACTTATGTAATAACTCACTCACCATCTCTCCCTTGTCTAGACCCAATCTCCCTCACGGAATATGGGCATCTTTTCTCAAAATCCAAAAGAAACCCAGACTCCAGGGGTTAACATCAACAGGGCTCTAGAAGCAGTACCTAGCGCCTAGCAATGTATAAAATCACCCAAAATAAAAACAGGGGCAAAGATATGCAAGATGCAACGAAACGCTGGGCGCATGGAGATCTCTAAGAAAAGAATGGAGAAGGAAAAATGGGTTGGGAATTTGGGTCCTCCATCCAGGGCTTCTTGGGTAACTGATGGAGTATCTGTATCAAGAGATCTATCTAAGCAGTGAATGGGGAGAAATTGAAACAGAAATTGAAATTACTGCTCAATATTCATTGTTGATGGGATGAGACTCATGAGAGATGCGATGTGGAATGAAAGTCTGATTCAATGATTACGTGGATGATGTTAGAGTTTTGCTTCTGCTATGGAGTACATACGCGTAGAGTAAAATGGACAAATCATACCCAGGATTCAATTCTCTAACTCCTCCACCCTCCGATGTGTGATGTGTAACAAAATACTCCAGACTGCAAACAGCTGAAGAGTGATATTGATTTCAGATGTGTATCGATGGTTTTCTTTCATACTTGTGTGTCTTGGATATATATATGTACTTACTAGGGAAGGAAGTAGCTGAAATCCAAAGAACCTCAAATGAATCAAATGAACCCATCCATCCATCCATCCATCCATATATATCATCCCATTTCATTTTATTTTATTTCATCCAATCAAACCATCTCATCCTCACCTAGTACCTACCCCTCCGATACTTACTCAGGTATTCTTCTCGTATTCTTGCAATCCTATGAAACCTCATTAAATCTCCCTACGAGTAAACACCCCTCCGTTCATCTTGGCATTGTTTCTAGATTTCCATACCTACCTACCTTACTCAGCTAAATATCAAATCAAATCCAACCCAATCCTAGAAAAACATCCAATCCTCTCTTCCTTCAATATCTACAACATCGTATTAATATTCATCTGATGTCCATTTCACACCATCTCATGCCAACTTCCTACACACTCCAACCTCTCGAATTGACATTCCTCAGCATCCTCAAAACATCACTTGCCATAAGCCAACAAAACCAAATGATCACATCACCATACATACATCTCCATCCGTATGCAACGCCTCATGCATCATGACATCCGTGTACAGTTCCGTACCGGTTTCTAGACCAACCAACCACACGCCTGGCCGGTTGGTCTATAATTATATCAGTTAGATGCATAACTACCTAGTAGGTTGGTAGTGTTTGCAGAGTAGGTATCGATTTACAAACTCTGCTTTCTAGATATCGGAGGTAGTGCTCTGTAGGTATTCAAGAAATGATTTCAAATACTATTCTATAAATTTATGTAATTATCTCTCTATACTATCTAGACAGGACACATCAAATTTATCTACTTATTTACTCGATCACCATACATACCTAGTTATCTACATAATCCAACTTCTCTCCAAAAACACCCCAAAAATATCCAAACTAACAACAAACCACCTCCGTTCCAATCCATTTCTACCACTAATTCCCCCTCCCAATCCACCGGCAATTGTTTCTCATCCACCATTTTACCTACCAAGATACCGAAGAATGCTATGCATACCAAGCATATCTACGATGTGATGGATGTCTACCAAATTTATCAAGTAACCTTACAAGCAAGGGAAAACAAATACGGTACCTCAAAATATCTAGACAAGAACTCGTAATCTGCGCTCGCTGCACAGCCTCTTGAGGTGTCATCTCATACCATACTATTCCATTTCATTCAATAATCATCCTTCCTTTCATCTAATTACCTAGTATCTACGATATTTAATCACTTGATTTATTAAAATTGATGGTTCTCTCTCTATATATACAAAATTACTCCGTAGACAAGATGACCTATACACCAGTACATGTATTAATCACTATATCAAATTCTCACCCCACGCAGCTCAATCTAATACACACAATTCCAAGCAATTCCCAAATCTACCGCCCGGACTCCAGGAGCTTCATACAAGTTCTCATAATTATATAACTTTATATACTAGGTAGGGTAGGTATCTGCAATGAATTCATTTTTTTTCGTTCCTTTTATACCGGTATTAGGGAGATTGATTGATTGATTGGTTGGTTGATTCGAAATTTTGTGTTTGTGTTTGTAGATTCTATTTAGATATAATGTATAGATATAAAATCATTCATTCCATACAGAGTATACTTGCTTATTACTCACCACCCCATCACATAAAAAATCACATGACAAATCACCCCGAGTACGAGCACACCAATGATAATCATACTCCCCAAGCGTCAATCCCTCCCCTAAATTACGACAGTTGTCGATCAAACAACCCTCAAACTCTTAACCCCCTCTCTCTTTCCGTTTCTTCAATGCGTATATTAGGTAGTAGATATGGAGATTATGTTCAGAGGTGAGAGGTAAGAGTTAAGAATCAAGAGTTAAGATGAGAGCGTTTCTATTTATTTGTTGTGTTATTTCGATTTTTATTTCTTGTTATCGTACAGTTGAATGTGGGATATCTAATTCAATTCGATTCGATCTAATCTAATCCAATACACAATCCAATCATCAATCATCAAACGAACAACCAACAGCAAAACCGAAACTCTCTTTTTCTCCTACTCACAAGCTCGAAACAAGCACACGGGTTGAGAGTCTTTTACTCTTTCTTTTACTCTTTCTTCCATGTTCCTACTGATTGGAGCTGAAGCATATGAAAATTGCTACCTAGATACATAGTATCAATGCAAATGGAAGAAAGAATGAACAAGGTTTCATATACATTTCGGGAGGAGAGATTCTGTGGTGGTGGGGGATATTCGGAGATGTACTAGGTAGCTGAGTGCTTGGGATTGGATTGGATTGGATTGGATTGCTGGGTTGATGAATGGCCGGCGGTTATTTTTAGGTGCGGATGCATGGAAATGAATGAGGATGAGGATGAAAATGAAGATTGAGTGTCACGTGATAAGAACGGGATGGGGATGGGGATTGTGTGCTGTGTTTTGGGAGGGAGAAAAGGGATCTTGGATAGATACATATGTGGACTTGTGGATTTAGATGATGATGGGAATTTGTTGAAAAGTCGGATTGCGTATAGCTATAGTCTATCTCTCTTGGTTGGGGGAGCGAAGGGAGTTTTTCTGTGTTTGGAGAAGGAGTGGTTGGAATCTTTTCTTGTTGTTGTTCTTCTTCTTCTTCTCACTCAAAAAATCTGAGTTCGACATTGAAGAGAACGATTGTACGGCGAGATCAATACCGACGTTGTCGGACCAGAGAGTGGTGTCGATTTGGGGGCAATCAAGTACACCGGTTTTATGATGAGATTTTGGCTGAAAGAAAGGTAGTCCTGCGGATAGCAATGTGAGTGGGAGAGGTGGTTTCTTTGATTCTTTCGAGTTTGTTGCTTCTTCTTCTTCTTCTTCTTCGAACGAGGAGGTAATCAGACGGTAGAATGAAGGTCAGGTAGATAGAGTAAGATACTCTCTTGTTTTCTCCTTTCGATCGATTTATATATAGTCTGCCTCCACGGCAGTGGCCCCCGGAGGGCCAGCGCAGCGTTATTTCATCTTCATATGAAATGTTAATACGACTTGAATTAGTGTTCAATCTTATTCAATTTTCTCTTTCGTCTCTTCACTTCACTTCTGCCATGATTGGCTTTACAGTGGGCTAATTGGGAATATTTCATATCTCTCCAAAGATGTCTACTTTTTTCATTCAAAAGATAACAACTTCGTCTAATCCAAAGTTGGGTTATTATTTCATTCGTGATACTTTACTTTTCAATCATCTTATCTCGTGTCTTCATGTTACGATCAATCACAAGGCCTCAACCAACTGAAATTCAAAAAACTCGCTGAATATTCTCTTGATATAGCGATATCGATCTCTCAAGATACAACGCATAAGTATGTACAAACAGAGCAGGAGAAACATTTTCGATAGATCATCTATTGGTCCATCAATCCAAATGATGGAATGAGAACGCTCACTCAATGTTCTACGATCATAATCTCAACGCCACCAACATACAGTGTATATGATGAACAAGCGGAGATAGATTACGGAGTTATAAACCGTTCGGTTAGACTATTATGAATTATGACTTGTAAGCCCTAAAAAGGTTTTCACTCTGACCGGATATGATTCTAATGGTTGGATGATGATGGCTAGTCATAATTCATTTTAGAAAGGAAAGAGTTTTCAAGGGAATTTTTTCTTTTATTCTCCTGAGACCTTCTGTATTCGAAACCAAGATTATCAGAAACCAAATTTGGTGAGGATAACAGCAGCCGCTGGCTCCCATATTGTAACTTTTCGACGCTGCAACTTGTTACTTCACGGCACAAATGTCGGCTCAGTTCATGTTCATGATCAGAGCCAGCCGATTTACTTGATTTCCGCGTGCGATATAAAAGCTCTATTTTCGTGAAGGAACTTGGCTTTAATCTCATCACAGTTTCTTGTATCTGTCCAGCTCGTCCTGGTCCGGGCTCCTTGGGCGATAATAGCACATATGGAATGTTTAAAGGAAAGTGTTTCTCATAATACGATTCACCAAATCACTTGTAAATTCTTATTCTTTAATGTTTTTCCTTCGTTTCGAATCGGCATCTTGGTTTCGGGGTTGTTATTTTTAAGGTGAGGAGCGGACGCTAGTCGGATCTGTTTGGTGTGTTTTGTTTTTGCTCGCGTCGGTGGCTTGGTTGGTTGTTGTGGTTTTGTGGCTTTGGGGGTTCTTTGGGGGGACTTGGGAGTTGGGATTTTGAGGGGGGGTGGGATGAGGTTGGGCTCTTGGGATGAGATTGTGTTGTGCCACCAGTGGGTGTACGGACTGATGGGACACTGCAAAAATGGACTTGCGAATACCTCTTGATATATCAAGTTGCGTTTTTTGGAATTGTTACGATTGATTATTTGAGATGAGGCAATTACATCACAAGTTCCGAGATCAAACAATCAAGAACGAATTTGTTACAAATTTCGATAGGTGGGAAGTCTCCCATCAATCCATGCACCCACTGGTGTGTCTGAATGGACTATGATGTCTGAGTAGATGTCGTAATTGTTCTGCTAAGAGATGTGTCATTGCTAGTCAACACCATTGTCTACGAAACCTCGAGGACGACGTGTGGATTGCATGGTTTGGCCATATTGTTTGTCTCTTGTATGTATGGGGACAGTGGCTGTTCTTCTCTCCGCGGCGGAACCCTTCACGCTCTGGTTGGTGTTGACTAGGCGTGTTGATCTACTTGTGCGTAATGGTTTTTTCTTGATATCTCACTGCTGTCTGTGGATTATCCTATTTCTGTTGAAACCTTGTTTTCTATTCGATCATCATATCACACTGTTTTTGGTATATTGGGCACTCCATCCATAAGAAAGTTCTTGCAGTTCTTGCTATTCAATCCAACATTTGACAAAAACTTTTCTGCACAGCAGAGTCAATTTGAGTCAACACTGGGTGCATTTTATGAAAAACTCATAAAAATAAGTCAATTTGAAGCGAAATTTTTTTATAATGTGCGTTCAACGACTAGCTGATGACTTCTCTAAACTCCAGTTTTCCATTTTTATGGGATAAAGAGCTTTTGAGTTAGATAATTAGCCCTGGGAGCTCAAAGCTTTATTGGGCTTCCCAGTAACAATAATAGAAATATAGTACTATTATCTTTGGCCTGAATTTTTATACATATAAGCATTATTAGCCTATCTTTAAATAACATTTATTTGCTTGTTATTTAATTTATCATAGCTTCTATAATAGTACTATCTTTTACTGTATACATTAAAAATATATTATTGTGGGCAGTTGCAAGGGCATGTATAAATGTTCTCATATCTGGGGGATTCTGGAACTTGGCGAGAGGAAGCTCACAGCTGAGTTCATGGTCTTTACCAATTGCTTGGACACTGGTTGGCTCCATGCGTGATGGGTTTGATGGGATGGGATGGCAATGGACTTACGGGGTTTTCTGGGATCATTCAGTGTGAATGCGAATGGTTCGGTACCATGTGAATCGTAGTACACATATCCAGTAGCAATCAGTGTTGTGATTAGTATCTTCTGGTTTTCAATCACGCGCGTGCTAAAGTGGTATGTATTGATATTCATAAAGATATTCCAGTATTTATTAGTGAATTATATATCACTGATGTGATGGTGGTACCTGATAGTATTCATCATTTTGAGAATATGGAATATCACTGGCGATATGCTGAAGTACGGGAATTTACATATTTGTACTTGGAATTTACACATTTCGAATAGTCTTTTTCCTTGCTGGGTTTAGAATCATTCAAAATATGTAATATCCAAACAAAAATATGTAACTTCCCGTATTTCAGTATATCCTCAATGTAGACCTTTTCGTATAATACGTCCAAACGTGAATATCATTACCTGTTGGAAGTTGTGGCACGTGCTCTAAGCTACTGTGCATATATCACTTTCACTTTGTAGTTAGATTTTACCTAAGTACAATTAATCTATATAGTCAATAATACATGTATTCCATTAACCTGCTCCTTTATTGTAAACAAATTATAAGTTTAATAGCTCTACAGTAAGATTAAGACCAAAAGCTTTTTGAATAGCTTATATTATTAAAGTAGAGGTTAATGATAAGAAGCTTCTATATAATGCGATATTAATATATGAGGTATGTATAACAAATAGATTACTGAGTAATAATAACAAAGTAATTATTTATATTATACCTTTTCTTCAAATAAGAGAATTACGAGTTATTACTAAAAAAACCATTTATTTTAATTTAATGTTGAAGAGTATTATCTGCTATATAATATTTAATATTACTTTAAAAATCATTATTTATAAATCAAAATTCATTATTCTCAATTATCTTACTCTAAAGAGAATTTCTCTCTTCAAATATTAGTATATTCTAATTGGGATAATATAATTTTAAATAGTTTCTTTTCCACTCTTTTATTCTTTTATTTCATTATTAATTATACCTAGGTCATTGATGCAAGCTTTCTATTTACAAAACCTTCAAAATAAACGAAGACATTGGATCTAAGAATTACTTTAAATATATCCTTTTTCTTATTCAAAAGAATTATGAATGTTGAACTTATTAAATAAGAATTCAATTTTAAGGAAAAGGTTGGTTTTATATATACGAAAAGATATTATATAAATATATATAGATTGTAATAGTTAATAATTTAATTCAGGATTTCGAAGAACTTCAAGTCTCCAGTGGCAGCAGTAGTATTACTATAAAGATTCGATTTAATATCAATAAAAAGGCTATTTTTCTTAAAAATAATGTTAGTGTATTATCTTATATCTATTGCTTATTATCTGTTGGTTCGAGAAGGATACGGAAGACGTAGCACCCACGTATTCGCAGGTCCTGTATGTTTAATTGTATTCTATCTAAAGAGCTAGCTAAGTGGGAAGATAGTAGGCTTTATATAGGCACTATTGAAAGAGCTAGTTTCTTTTGTATTCGCTTAATCCCTTTGATACAGTAGCCATTATATTATATTGAAGTTATACCTTTGAAGTGAGTACCTTTGTTCACATACTCGAGACTCTCTTTTATAGCTTCAACTACAATAGTTGAAAAAGAAATTTGTAAAATCATAAAATCCTTCATTTGTTAGTTAAAGTCCCTAACCTTTTGCTAATAGAACTAATTCTTTCCTTTAATCCCTTTCAATCTATTTCATCGCTTTGATATCAATCTTATTTGTATTGATTAGATTAATAAGAACTTAACATAGCTTTCCCTTTATTATCACATCAGTTGGATTAATTGGGTCATCAATCCAAATCACTTCAATAATCTCTTTTCATTTATAGGATTAATGTAATACTATAATATTAATTATTAGTTTTTTTTCACTAGTTATTTCTAGTTTTGTAAATAGATTATATAGTAATTTAGAATCAGTATATAAAACTAATAGAATCTCTTTACTAAAAATAATACTAATTGTAAAAGTGATTATTACATTAATATTAAATCCCTGAACTAATCCATATAGTTCAAATACTAAAACATTATATATAACTCTTTTATACTTAATAAATAATCAGTGAACAATATTAGTATTATTGTATTTATTTATTATAATAATTATATAATCTATTTGAGATAAGTAGTTTTTGTTATTTGTAAAAGAGGTGTTAGTGAAGATAATAATCTTAAATAAATCCAAATCAAGTGATATATAGTTAAATCCTTTAATGGAATTTTCTTTTTATCATTTAATATGCTTATTTAATACTGTAATATTATTCTTATTGGGTTGTATTATTTATATAGTTATTGACAGATCAAAAGATACTTTAGGTTGATATATAATTGTGATATATATATTATGGGCTTATTATACAATATATTAATCATGTATAAAAGCATACTTTCAGACTTTGCCATATATCCTATAAATATCCATTGATTTTATGGAAATAGGTTGTAGATTATTATATTGCTTCTGTTAATTAAAATAAATATCATTATTTTTAAGTATAAAAGTGATATTATTAAATTTTAGTAAATAGTTATAAATTAATTCCTTATAATCCTTAGTTATAAAGCTAGCCTACTTGAATTGCTTATCCTTAGTTTGTATAAATGTACTATCTCCAATAATAAGTGTATCATCTATTTAAAGTTCTATGATACCAAATCCAGTTTTCTTATTATTAGTGTATAAAAGATAAGGGTTATACATAGATTATTGTATTTTAAGCTTCTTATAATGATGAGTATAGTACATTCAGAACCAATAGTTTCCTATCTTTAAAACATTATATAATGGTTTAATAATAAGCAGAATCATACTGATTAATAGATTCATTTCTTTTAGAGTATATATATAGAAAATGTAATGTAGATTCGAAGTTGATTGAGTGTACGCTTGGGTAATATTTTGAATATATATGTCTATTTTACTTTCTTTTCGAATGCTTGCAGCTAATAAGATTAGAATGTGTTGATATGATTATTGAATTGTTAATAATTATATTAAAATAGAAATCTTATTAATGTTATTGTATACTTAAATGATTAGTTGTAATTTGCGAAATTCAATATTCATTCCCTCATTCTTGATTTTATTAATGAAATATAATTTGAAAATTCGTATATCAAAAGGAATATCTGATAATAGTATAACTTTAAATATACCCTTAGCTATCAAATTATTAATCTCCTTTTTCCTGGAATCCTTATATAAAATTAGATCCAGGAGATTAGTAATAAAGCAATCGGGGTATTTATCTTACATATAAACTCGAATTTAAGATATAATTATTTATAGGAAAGATAGTAGTATAAATATTCAGTTGTTTTTGAATAGATCTAAAAGGGACTCCTTAGTATTCATAATGTATATAATAAATATATTAAAAACGGATATTATAACTTTACTAGATTTTAGTAAAGTTACTTTATTACTATTAATTTATTCTAGAATATAATCATTTTAATTATTTGAATTAAAAGAATTAATATTAATATAATCAGCTTCATTATATGCATAATATAGTCTTACTAATATAAAACGAAATCTTATGGGTCCATAGGGTAGATTAAATATACATATCTCTCCATCCATATTAAGAAGTAAAAACAATCCTTTTCATTCTCTAATAGTTGTTTTATTATTTTCTCTTCATATCAAAATAATATTATTCGATAGTAATTTATAGAGTACAATTGTAAAGAAGCTATTGCATATATTTAAAGCTTCTCGTACTTACATTAAACTGTATAGCTTACATATCTTTATCATAGTTCTAGAGATTGTAATAGCTTGTTGCTAAATAGTAGGTGTTAGAAGGCTAATATCAATTATACGAGGAAACACATTAAAAATAAGTAAAATAAGTATTAATCCATTAAACCCGATTGTATCGTTAATAGCTTTTATAGCTATTTAAAGTATAATTACTTTGCTTATACCTAATTTATGAATTTCATTATAAATAATCTTATAAGATCTATATAATAATACATGAAATCTTTTAATAATGCTGATTGAGTAGTGTGCTTCCATTAGAACTATTTTTATTTAAATAGTTATTGATATAGTATATTATTGAAATTCTTTTTTAATAAAGTTAATATTAATATTATAAATGATATACTTCAATGAACTAATGTATATGTTAATCTAATATTTATAAAGCTTATTTTATATATACTTTGCAAATATATTACTTAACTATCGAGTAATTTGAAAATATATAGCTTTATTAATAATATATAGAATAAAATTATTGTTGATATAAAATATATTGATAAATATTATATAATTAAACTTGAAATTCTTATTGAATAGAGAAAACTTAAATCTGCTGAGTAATTTACTATGAATTTGATAGTAGTAATAAAACTTTGTAAGTTGCTTAATTACTTTAAAATCTTTATTATATTCTGAGTGTTTAAATACTTTATAGAACTTATAGATAAATAAATAATCGAATTATTAATATATATATTACAATTCAATTTCTATAAGATAGCACTCACTATTATTTATAGAGTAATTAATTAACTTTTAAATATTAATATTCCAAAATAGAAATGTATAACCAAATTATTAATAAATAAAATAGATATTCTTAAATATAATAGTAATATTATTAAAATTATTATATTTAAATTTGAATAAGTTTATATTTGCTAGGCAAAATAGAAATAAAACATCGACTTTTATTACATTCTATTTTATAGTATTGAATAAAAGTTTTATTTAAAAAGAATTAATAGAAGTAATTACCCCAATTTTATATTGAATTGTTATTTAACTAATAATAATATAATTATATTTAATATTCTCAATCTTTTTTTATATCAAATATTAATTATATCTAATAATAAATCTCCAAGTTGTATCTATATTAATTATAATTCTAAAGAACTTATTTTTATAATATTTTTTATTATTTGTAGTAAATGCCTCAGTTATTAATATATAAGTACTTACAATATTATTAAGATTAGTTATTATTAAAGATCCATTATAAGTATCTATTAATATAAAGAATGTTCTGAAAACCTTTTTAAAACTATTTATATTAATGAAATACTAATTAATGAGATAGTTATTATTGCTATTATTATTATTTTAATTATTTTTTTATTTGATATTAGTAAGAAACTAATTATATTATTTTATAAAGCTTTTATTATTGAGATTATTATATTTGTTATAGTAATTTGTTTTTAAATAGTTTTTTTCCTTTTATATATACTTATAGTATCTACAGCCCTTCTTTTTATAATTAAGGAAATAATAGTTGTTTTTGTTTTTGTTAAATAATATAGAGAAGAGTTATTTATTAATATATTTATTATAGAATTTTCGAAAGAAAATATTCGAAAATCTCAAAGATTTATTGTTATAGAAATATTGATTTATAAAAAACATTTTAGTTAATATATTTTGTTTTAAAAATATCTTTTAATAAAAGTCAATAATCTATTTAATCTAATTAATTAGATTTGAAATATTCGAATGAGGGTTATATATTATAGAGTAATACTCTGGGACATTATTATATATAAATAGAATCTTAATATAGTATAATTGAGGGTTATATATAATTATAGAAATAGTATACTAAAGAAAGTATAAATCTATAATTATTATATTAAATATTTTCTAAAAATTTATATTAGAATTCTTTTTGATATAAATTTCAAATGTAATATTGTTCTATTTGAGAAGTATATTTCGTTGATATTTAGATCCTTCAAAGTTCTTAATTATTATTTAGTATAAGCCTTAATATAAATCAAAGAGATTATTTAGAAATATCTAATAGTACTCTTTAATCTCTCCTAAAAGTATAATTGGAAAAGCTGTTATGATTATTTTAATTAATATAAATATTTTACAACAATATTTTCTAAATATAGAGATTTTTAGATTAAAAAAATTATTAATATTTTTATATTTATTATTATCTTTATAGATTTTTAAAAAATTAATAAAATAATAACTTTAATTACATTGATTAATATTTTAATTATCCTTATAATTAAAATGATTAGAATTATTATTATTTCTATTATTTCTACTATTATTACTACTATTTTTATCTTTGCTACTATTTTAACTATTTTTATTATTAAAATCATCCAAATTATTATTATTATTAGATGATTTTATAAAGTTATATAGAATTTGTATATACCCAGAACTATAAAAGGAAAATGGTTTTCTATATATACTAGAAGGAATAGCTAGATTATCTATAACTTTACTAGATTTTAATAAAATTAAATAATTAATTGGATCATTTTCTAGAGGCTTGTCGGAAGAGTTGGTGAAAGGATTATTTTAAGGTTTTATATTGAGTTTGATAGGAAGATTGATTTATTTAATAAATATAAATAATTCTATTTTATTGATTTGATATTCTATAAGTTGTTCTATAGTCCAATTATAGTGTTTCTTATATAAAAATACTTTTATAAAAGTATCCTCAATATTCGTATTAAGATCAATATACACTTTATAATATTGCAAAATCTTATAAAAGTCCTATAGTATTAATATATTAATATTCCTAAAAGAAGATTATCAAATAAATCTGAAATTGAATATTAATATTTTCTGAAGAAATATATTAATAATATTTATATTCAAATATACAGCTCCTCTAAACTAAAAGTAATTATCAATATAATCTTTTATTGTAATTCTAAATATGAATTCTTTAAAGAACTATTTAACTATAAAGAGATTCTTTAAAAAGGAATAATTCTAGAATTCTTTTTTAAACTTTGTATTTTTTGAATTCTTTTTTTCTTGAGCTATACTTTTAATAAAAAGTGTAAAAAGAGGAGCATTAATTATATTATTAAAGTTATATTTAATATCATTTAGTTAATTAATATTAATAGTTTTATTATAGGCTTTTATAATATTAGGAGTAGATTAATCAAGTTACTTGCCAGTTTACTTAAAGCTAGCATTATATATAGTTATTTGGAATAATATAATATTATTAATAGAAATAAAAAAGTAAAAATAAAAAGGTATTTTCGAATAATTAGTTAAGTAATTTATAATATTATTAATTAATATTGATTTGAAAAGAATATAAAAGATATAGTATTTATGTATTTATAAATTCTATATATCTAATTATATTTTATCTAAAGAGCTAGTTAAGTGAGAAGATAGTAGGCCTTATATAGACATTATTAAAAGAGCTAGTTTCTTTTATATTCGCTTAATCCCTTTGATATAATAGCTATTATATTGTATTAAAGTCATTCCTTTGAAGTGAGTACCCTTGTTCACACATTATCTAATAATAATAAGGCTTTAATAAACAAATATGATATAGTCAAAAAAATTTGAAATCATCTAGTTATTAAATACTTTAGAATCAATGATATTATAGTAAATGAGTATCTTTTTAAAATTAAGATCTTCTCTTTTAATAATACCCTTGATATAACTATTATAAATATATAGAATAAGCTTAAAAATCTTTAATAAAAGCTCTTATCTATAAACACTTTAATTAATACTTTATATATAGATAAATCACTTTTTCAAAGTCTAATTTTATCTCTCCCTAATGAATATAAAGTTATCATTAATATAATCCATATTATTAGTTTTATTCTGAATATTGATAATAAAATCAAGTATCTACAGGTCAAAAAGATAAAGATATAGATCTCTGGAGATTTAGTATATCTTATAAAAAAAAGAAATATATTTTATCTTATTGTTAATATAAGACTAATATAAGCTTAAAGACCAATATATCCATTATTACTTATAAACTTTATAATAAACCTGGTTATTTAGTTCTAAAATGCTTTCAGCTTCATTGCGCCAAGTATCTTTTGAAATTCGATTCAAATTATAAATAGAAGAAAAAATAATTCATTTTTCTAATACAAAAAGACAAAAAATATAGGAAGCACAAAGCTTATTGTTACGACGGCATCCAACATACCGCGTCACATGACATAATTACACGTGATGGAGCGTCAAGGAGCTTCAGCGCTCCTGAAGCGCGTTGCGATCCTTAACGATTCAACATATAGGAGAGGTCCTAAGAACTAGGATAGAGAACAAAGGTCTATATAAGAGAATGGGTTTCATTACAATGTAGAGCTTCATATTTAAAAACAATCATTAGTTTTATTACTATAGTTATGAGAATTGCAATTAATTATAATCTTATTGAATTCTTATTTAAAGTTTAGTTTAAACTATCTCGAGAGATCTCTAGACACTTTTACGTGACTCTAGAGGTAGCTCCCGTAATACTTATATTGCTAAATTAAGTTTTAATATTATTAAAAGTATTATTAATAATGAATCTGATTCTAAGCATTATCATTTTATTAAAAAAAGTATTAGTAAAATATCCCTATTGTAATGATATATTAATATTAGTATTACTTTATATATATCTGTTACGGAGGTACCCGCACCGCAACATGGATTATAAGATAAACCTAAGACCTTGGTATTGGAATCTACGAAAACAGTACTATAAAAACAATTGAATTAAAAAGTAACTAAAGATAGCGGTAATCAAATAAATAAGTAGTAATTAAAAGATAGATATTTATCTTTTGTTAGTATCTATTCTATAATAAGTATAGAATATATAGTAGCTATAGATTAATTAATAAGTATAGATTAGATAAATAGTAGTCTTATCGGGTTATAAGGATAAGTGTTATATAAAAAGAAATCGATTCAACTTATCAACTCGAATAATCAAGTAGACTTATTAATTTGGTCAAAATATGAAGATCTATATAGAAAAAGGGGTTTTATTATAATATAGAGCTTTATACTCAAGAACAATTATTAGTTTTATTGCTATAGTTATGAGAATTGTAATTAGTTATAACCTTATTGAATTCCTACTTAAAATCTAGTTTAAACTATTTTAAAAGAACTCTAAATATTTCCATGTGACTCTAGAGGCAGCTCCCGTAACAATGTCTAACCAACATTTTCTATTCAAAAATCTAATTTATATTTTATAATAAAGGATAATAATTGATAGGGAAGTTATATATTCAGATAAGCAAGAAATAATAAATATGATATATAAGAATAGAATAAGAACATTATTAGCTAATATACTATATATACCTGGATTAGGGGTTAATCTACTTTTAGTCAAGAGAATTTATGAGATAGAACTTAAGGATACATTCAATTTTAAGAAGATATATTTCATATTAGAAAATAATAAGAATAATAAGATTATTAAAATAATAATAAAAAATGAGATATATATTATCTTACATATAAAATTAGAATATAAAGATTCTATATTCTTTATACTTTTTATAAAAATCATTAATAAAACAAAAGGGGAAATTGAAGAATTAACTATAACAAAAAAGGAAAAATACCTTATTTGGTATAAACACTTCAATTATCTCAACCTTAACAAAATTAGGAATTTATATAAAATTATTATACTCTAAAAACCTATCAAGGTCCCTTTAACTCTTAATATCTATAAAATATATACTCTTATAAAAATAATTAATAGAATCTCAAGTTAATTAAATATATAAAAATCCAAAAGATTAAAATTGATTTATTTTGATATTATTAACCCTTTTTCAAGATCAATTTAAGAATATAAATACTTTCTCCTCATTATTAATAATATTATAAGAATAAATTGGGTTATCCTATTAAAATAGAAAAGCGATATAATATCATTATTAAAAAACTAGAAATAAGAAATTAAGCTTGTTATAAATATAACTGTAATTACTATTAAAATCGATAATGCATTAAAGTTTCTTTAAGTTGTTTGGGAATAAAAAACTAATATATAATTAGAGATTATAGTAATTATATTATCTTATCAAAATAATCCAGTCAAATACAATATATATATTATAGAAATTGTTGAAAGTATGGTTCACGTGAGTGCTAGAGTAGGGGGAGCTAGCCCTAGTTAG
>PQXH01000124.1:0-16021 GCA_004786125.1 Botrytis tulipae
ATTTATTTATTTATTTATTTATTTATTTATTTATTTATTTATTTATTTATTTATTGATTGTCTTGAAGTAATTTGTAATTTGTAATGAATTATGAGATGGGTTGGATAGATGATAGATGATAGATGATAGATGATAGATGATAGATGATAGATGATAGATGGTAAATAGATAGATTGGTGATGAGGATGCGAATGAAGATGAAGATGAAAATAAGAATGAAGATTATTTTGATACTTGAAGAGAAAGAGAAGACGAGACGAGATGAGATGAGATGAAGTAAGGTGAAGCAAGCAAGAGAGAGTTTTAATTTTGATTATAGTAGGTAGTTGGGGATTAGCACGGAAATGAGAGATATACTTGTTTCCATGAGAAGAAAGGAAGGAAAGAAGGAAAGAAGGGAAAAGGATAAGTTTTGGTTGGTTGGTTGAAGAATTGATGTCTATTTGTCTATCTCATCTATTTGAATGTATTATGATATATCTAGGCGTGGTGTGCGAAGCACACTGAGATATTATCTTATTTGAAGATATATCTATTTGTCTGGATACATAATCGCAGTCTCTGATTCCTTCCTCGGAGTTCGAGTTTGAAGGTTGAGGTTAAGGGTAAGGGTAAGGTTAAGGTTACCTTTCGCCGGATCCTATTCTATAAATTTATTTCTATCCTGGAATCTCATTCCTCATACCTTATACCTGAAGCCTCTCTGACCCGCCGCCACGGTACCCTCATTCACGGCTCCATCGACCACCTCTCCCCTATCCAGTTTCTTATTCAAGCGGACCAGCATCGTGCGCAACACCAACGCCGCACACATGGCCATGAAAATCATTCCGCAATTCACACTCATCGCGACGACATAGCGGGGGCCCGCACTACTGGGATACATATAACTTGAATAGATACTACTCGCGTTACTCACCGCATTAATGAAAGCCAAGGCCACTGCTCTCTTAGCCGGGGGACGCGGTAGCGTGTTGGAGATCCACGCGAGGGCGACGACGAACCCGGTGTAGCAGCCGGGAACCATCATCATCATGGCGAGGTAGCGGGGCGCGATACTGGTGGTTGCAGCGGCGAGGATGAATGCGATGAAGGCGAAACAGAGCGGGATGACTACGTGCAGGAAGCGCTCGCCGGTTTTATCGGCGTGCCACGCGTTGAACATGGAGGTGAAGAGGGCGAGGACGTAAGGAGGAGCGGTGAGGAGGAGAGATTGAATGCGGCCATATTTTAAGGTTGCGACGACGGTTCTGGGATGTGTTAAACTCTTGTTTTCTCGGATGATGTTGGACGTGGGGAAGCTTACGGGAAGAAATTGGTAACGGATGCAGCGGAAACAATACCAAACAAGATGATCACCAGAACGTAAGTTTTGATATCTGTAAATGCGAGTTTCAAGCCGTGCCTGAAAGTTTGCTGATGGCTGTCCACCCAATCGTCCATGCCGACATCCTCTTCTAAACGCCAAACAGCCAACTCTCGTTCCCGGTCTGTCAACCAAGCCGTGGTGCGAGGGAAATTGGGTAGGATAAAGTAAGCCGTAGCGGCAATGACAACGGTGATTGCACCTTCGATAATGAAGAGCCATCTCCAGGCTAAAAGACCATGGACTCCATCCATCCCACCCGTGATACCTGCAGCGATGAGACCCGAGAAGGCGCCGCTAATAAGTGATCCGGAATAGAGGAGTGCAGTGCGCAAACCTAATTCCTTGCGGGTATACCAACATGAGAGGTAGTAGAGACAGCCGGGCTGTGTAGTGTTAGGACTTGTAATATATCGAATCGCCACACGCGTTAGAACTTACAAAATAAGCAGCCTCTATGAAACCGAGGAAGAATCTACACACAAGAAGACCCGCGAAATTTTGGGTACCAGCGGTTGCACCTGATATCACACCCCAGATCATCATTGCTCCGGGAAGATATAATGCTGGTTTACCTATCTTGTTCAAGAATAGATTGGAGGGAATTTGCATGAGGAGGTATCCTACGAATAGGATGCTGACACAAGTCTATGGATATTAGCTTTTAGCACCCATGAATACATTACTGCATACCTGATATTGATCTCCCACTAAATTCAAATCTTCCTCCATTCCTGCTAATCGTGCTGCTGCAATATTGTTCTACCATGATTTAGTAAGCATCTAAACAAATGGTTATCAGAGTAATTTACGTACCCTATCTAGATAATTCATGATATACATCAGAATGACCATAGGTAACAATCTCAGATCGATTTTCCTTTTGAGTTTGGCTTCAATACTGAGGCGTTCTTCAGGAGACAAGGCCGCGATCCATTCTGGCGGTTCAAGAACTCGAAGACCGGGATCGATTACCGCAGCTGATGTCGTCGAATCATCCTTATCGACATCTTCTACATAATCCGAGTGTGCCTTGACAGTTGACGCCATAGTCTCGTTACTTGAGTCGCTTTATTGCTGTATTTCTGATGTAGCTAGCTCGAAAGCTTTTTCAGGTATCGGGTCTGTGGTTATGTTACCTACACTAATGTTGGTGTGAGGTATTAATTGTACCACGGAGTCGAGATCTCGTGGTGGTCGTCCAGAAGAAGAGAAGCCAAGTTAAAGTTTGATATCGCAGACAAAAACATCCAGAATTGAGAAAAGCTTGATTGAATGCCATCTAGATAGAGCGAACGCCTTTTAATCATTAGCATATTTTCATTGGGGCAAAGAAGTGAATTATGCATGACAGGTCAGAAGGTATCATGATCATCAACATCTAAAATCTGCAACTCCAGTCATTATGCCTGCTTTGGTAGTGTCGCTTGCTTATCAGTGCCTTTCATATTGCCTCACCTGCTATTTGACGGGCGAACTCTGCGGGGGCGGAAGGGCAAAGGAGCGATCAGTAACAGGGGATAGCAGTGCCGACGAGAATGCGGGGGTGGTTGATCTTACTGGGGAAGTTAGCCGAGAACTCCGCAATTTAACCGGATTCTCTATGACCAACTTGAACTCTCTTTTCCATGATTCTTGATCTTTGATCTTCTCTTGAATAACACCCCCTCATTGCCAAGAGTGGAAAAGTGGGAAGTGCGGTGAGTGAGTCTACCGTTATGTCCCGCTCCAAGAAACTCTCAATAATTTTGATAAATTGAGATATGTCAGCCTCTCGGCCAACATATCATGATGATAAATTGAACTAGTAACGCGTGTATCTATCTCGAGACAATACGGACTAGTACATGCATATGAATATTATCATACATGCGAGGTTTCCCCGAACTGATGATGCTAACCGAAAACTTCTATATTCATTGGTTCGGAGTTTATGCAGATAGCGAAATTTCCGGTTTAGTATTCCCAATACATCGGGACACTTAGCATTGGCGACGGGAGTGTAGTGAATAGCTAGTAGTGAAATGCTTCTTTTCTTGTATCGAGAATTCCGCGTTGTGATCTATAGAACGGTTTATCTTGGCACATCTTGGTAGCCTGGCCTACGAGGTTGATTGGATGAGTGGATTGACGTAAGATTAGATAGAGCATTTGTTGAGATTATTAAAGTTTTGGTTGTGGTTGGAGGATCTTCTTGAGTCCTTGTTTGATTGTGTCGTTCATACCTCGCGTTGCTGGTCGGCCAGTCTCTCTATCAACAAACACGTGAATAATTTCTCCCACTGACTTGACTTCTTCAACTCCCCTCTCGAATAACCCGATTTCGTAAGTAACACTGCTATTCCCAAGCTTGTTGACACGTAAAGCTAGATCAGCGACAGCTGGAAATGCGATTGAGCCAAAGAAATCACCATGGGAGTGCACAACTAGGCCGTACTGAGATGAGGTGGGTGGATGCAGACCACAATGTTCGATAAGATATGAGTTTACGATTGAATCGTACCTTTCTCCAGTCTTAGCCATAGAGTATACCCAATGTTCTCGATGGGACTTACAGAAAGTTATAAATGCTATTATTCATATGGTCATACATATCATTATCAGACCTCCAGCTCTTGTGTTAGCTCATTGTGATCTGTGTTGAGGCGTGAAGACGTGAAGAAACCATACCAGCGTGTTCTATATTCCAGAGCGTAGCCATAATCCTCTCGCCTTCTTCTCTTAAGCTCTCCATGTGACATATTGAATAGTACTCAGTTCTTCTTTCCTCAAGATACAAGATATTAAAGAGAACATATAAAAGGTGGGAGATTTGGAAGGGACGACGTTTGAAAAGGAGAACGCGATTAAGAGGTTTGTTTTCAGCCGAGGTATGTCTGAATGCTCCAGTCCACGGGTAACCTAGACCACTCCAAGACAAACGATGATGCTATTGGAAATAATTGGCATTAAATAGCAAAGGATTCTCAATGCAAGTTCATATCATGCGCCGAAATGGATGTTCTCAACTTTGATTTGAAAGATTCAAGTCCCGAGGCACTATGTATGTCAGCAGGAACAGGAGGTCTTAAGCAAGTACTAGGTACCCAGGCGAGCCAGGTACTGCAATCATTAAATTGATGATCAACGTTAACCTTACACACCGCCTTGGGCAGAACATAATTTTCTAAATTGATCTGGACTTGCGCATCATAATTTCGATAAATCGTTACCCGTTGTTTGCATTATCTCTCACGTTAATTTGAATCCGATCAAGTGGCTCCTTCACCTCGAATCATTGCGCTTTTGGCCCGTAGGGCTGGAAGAATGAATCCTACTATGGCACTCGTCGAAACCTCAGTTGGATATCCTCCCGTGGAAGAGAAGAAACCATTTGTAGAACCCCCCGCAGTTGTGATTACACCTTCCGATCCATGGCCGCGACCATATTATTTAGATAATGGGTTACGCAGAGTCGCGCCGTACCATTTCACTTACAATACGTACTGCAAACAAAGATGGAGAGGAAGAGAAATATTGGATATATTTTCAAGTGAATTTCGAGACAGGCCATTAGAATACTACGTACGTTCGGCATGATTCAGAATAATAAGAAGTCTTACTGACAGGCGTAGAAAGATGCTATGGAGCGCGGAGCTATCGCTGTGAATGGAAAACCCGTCGAGTCAATTTCACAAATCATCAAGAATGGAGATGTTATATCACATACCTTACATCGACATGAGCCTCCTGTTACTGCTCTGCCAATATCGGTCGTACATGAAGATGAAGATATCATTGTCATCAACAAACCTTCCGGCGTCCCCGTTCACCCAGCTGGTCGATATAATTACAATTCCGTAGTTGAGATTATGAGGGCTGAGCGCGGCCATGGCTGGAACCCACTACCGTGTAACAGATTGGATAGACTAACCAGTGGTATCATGTTCATTGGAAAACATGCTAAGGCCGCAGAAGCACTAAGTTTACAAATATCAGGACGCACTGTCAGAAAAGAATACATAGCACGAGTGAAAGGAAGATTTCCAGATGGAGAGGTAGTGTGTGATATGCCAATTCTGCAGATATCACCAAAATTGGGGTTGAATCGTGTGAGGGCAAATGGTAAAGCTGCCCGCACGGTTTTCAAGCGCCTGGCATATTATCCTCCAGAACAAACTGAAGACAACTCCGAACAGACAGAGCTAAGTCAGTCGAGACCATCAACAACAAAGGAAGGCTACTCGATCGTTAGATGCCTTCCAGTCACTGGTCGTACGCATCAGCTTAGGGTTCATCTACAGTTTCTAGGCCATCCTATTGGCAACGATCCTATATATTGCAATCAACGTGTATGGGGAACAAGGCTTGGAGCAAATGACTCAGACGCAACTCAGGATACGGATGAAGACATTATTACTCGTCTTTCGAGGATGGGCAAGTCAGAAGTTGCTGATGCTGTAGCCTACCATGATGAAATGGTAGACGAATACAATAAGAAGAAAGCCGAGAAGATGTCCGGAGAGCTATGTGAAGTATGCCAGACCCCATTATATACCGACCCTGGTGAACAGGAGTTATCTCTATGGCTTCACAGTCTTCGTTATGAAGATGCTGGAGGCTCTTGGAGTTATGTGAGTCCTCTCCCAGCCTGGGCTTTACCTCCTGATGGTATGGATGGACCAACCGAAGTTGGAGGTATGGAAGAATTAGTCGAGGCAGTGAAGGAAGAGAATCCTGAAATTGCATGAGCCACCACACCTTGAATGTCATGCCTATTATCGACCTTATTTCGATGTGTCCTTCTGGATTTACTTAGCTAGGTACCAAGAGAATCTATTCAGATCCATGTCATAAACACCATAGGGACTAACGACATCCATGATCTAACTCTTTTTGACTCTTTACACTGCATATCACGGAAGACGGGTTGTTTTTATGTGGGTAAAGGAATTATATTTGTCTAGAAGAGGTAGTACGAGGGAAGATCTCATGCTCCACTTAACTAGCTAATCTCACGCAAAGACTTCCTCCTCAATTCACGTCTTCCTTCTATCACTTTGATTGTAGGTTTTAGTGAGGGCGATAAGGTGTTGCTATCAATCTTCCGGGAGCTTCCCAGTAACGCCGCGGAAGATCGAATTGGCCCATCGCCCACGTGTGATAACGCACGGATTCGGGAATGCCGATCTTTGATTTCAGTTAATAAATTTTGATCCATTTGTGAAATTCGCTGAATTTGAAGGACTTTTGAAATCTGGATCCTCAAAGAGTGCTCAGAGAGCCTCAAGAGTTGGCTGTTGTAGTTGCCATGACTGCGGCTCATCAGTACTTGGATATTAGCATCGTTACCATCTATCTGCTGACTACAGGAACGGATACCCGAGTACAGTTTATGATACATGTGAGCGGAGATACTGAATACTACCTAGGCATAACATCGATATCTTGTTCACGAGACTACTAGGTATTGAAATCTATGTATTTGTAAATTCTTCAACAATTCGATTCAACTATACTGTCATAGTCACCGCTAGAAATTTACTGGTTTATTCCAACACTAGGGGACCTCGGGACTACTGCATTATTAGCATTGGAATATCTAATCCAATTTGAGGGCTTGAGTCCCGGTAAAGTTATAAGCCGATGTGATTTATGTACAGAATGTCGAGCTAATCAATTGAGGAGAATATATACGGATGAAGTACATAGTGCGTGTGTATATACGATGCACAGAAGGGACGGCATGAACCCTCTTAACTACGAAGTATTAGTTTTAGAAATCTATAATCGAACCTTTCTTTCCCCATACATCCAAGTCAAGTTCGATTGAGTTCATTAACCTCGTCCATACGAGATGTTATTCTCGGAGTTTCATTGGTAAAACTCTACCACCGTACATACCACCTTCCACCCACCATGCAAACCTACCTTCGTCGTCCAGCTAGATTCCGAGGAGTAACCTGCAAATGGAAATACTCTAATGCAGATAGCCTCGCTTTCGGGCTCTGGATAGTACCTTCTTCCAAGGGTGAGTTAATTATACTTTAATTTTCGAATTCGATCTCGTTCGAATTTCTTCAAAACCCCTCAAGCTTCCTCACAAGCTCACAATCCGTCTGCGCCACGCCCTTATTACTTGCACTACTGGTCAAAGTAGTTTGGAGCCAAAATTCGTGCGTCTTGGCACTAGCTCACTACTTGGGTACTTACAGTAGAGCAACGACGGACCGCCCAAACTTTCTTTAATCTTCTATCTCACAATTCATCCTTATATGCATCATTTCATATACTGATTCATCTTGTTTGGAATCGGTGCAACTTCCGTATTCGCAGTCTGCCCCCTCAAGTCTTATTATCCTCTGCTGTGCCGAAAAGTTTAAAGTAACTTCACAAGCAAGCTCGAACGACGTTTCCAAGTAGGTGATTTTCAGATCTCCAAAATACCGCAAGCCAAACATACAACCATCTATATTCCGCGAAAGTTGAGCTTGTTAGGAATTTTTCTATCTTGTTTTTTACCATTCCAATCGAAATTCCACACGTGGAAAAATACATCTGCAGCCAGCTTTCACGTTGCCAGAATTTGATTCTAAAGCAACGCACGTACCCCAAACGATACGATCCATGGGTCACGAGGAAATCCAGGGGAACATCTGATTTGTGTTATAATCTACTCTTGCAACCATTTACAAAGTCTCCAATCATGTCCCAACCAATCCATGGCTCCAACGAACCATTAGGGTCCGATGTAGATAGAATGAACCATTCAGATTCGATGAATGCAACCGGCAAGAAAGCCGGTGAAAAGAAACGAGGTACGAACGAGTCAGGCAGATTTACAAGAACCGATGTCTTAGCCATCCGTTCAATTCAAGATTCCATCTAACTTTCATAGTATCCCGTGCTGGAACTCGCAATGTATCGACTTTAAGCCCTGCCCAGTACGTACAGAATTTCATGATAGTTTCTTGATGTGATGCTTTCGAGCAGGATCCAGCATACTATCTTTATTCTTTCATTGAATTTTGTTAATTAATTTGTATCAGGCTAGCAAGGAAAAGGGCCAATGATCGTGAAGCGCAGCGGAACATTAGATTGAGAACCAAGGTGCGGCAAACTACTTCATGGTCCATTTCAACCTCAGGTCGAGATACTTGACCAGGTCTCACATCCATAATTCATTGAATTGGTTTGTTGACAAGAAATGTAGGAGCATATTGAGAGATTGGAGGCCCGTATTGAAGAGCTTACCTGCGGTCGTGAATCTGGTGGAGAGCTCGAAGAGGCGCGGAAGCGCAATGAGGAATTAGAGCGAGAAGTAAGACAATTGACTGAAAGTCTGGCACAGCTGAGGGACGATGATAGTTCGAGTACGTATGCACATGACATTTTCTCAGATTTGCAGTCGAATTTTGAAATTCAGCCTCTACGCGTATTCATGAAATTTTGGGAGGGAAGGGCCAAGGTGTCTGTAAATTCCTCGGATGTCAAAGTTGGCGCCATCAAGCAATTCCAGACACTGAAGCATATGTCAAGGACATTGAGAGATAGTTGTTTGTTCAAATATCGCCTGAATGTGTGTGATTTTGACATGCTTTAAACTTCTCAACTTCTTCAATGAGTCATTATTTCCTAAGGCTAACCAAAAGCCACATAAGGTCCGGATCAATCTTCTATGTTGAATCTTGGACAAACTGCAATTATGCCTGGCTCGTCAGCACGAGATGTCCGTCCAGCAATGGCCTCAACTAAGTCTATCAGCTCCGGAGCAGGCTGGTACCAACCACTACCTCCGAGAAATCCATCTGGTACTAACAGGCACTCATTCAGCATGTCATTCGGGCCTATGGATGTGACAGCACCAATATCCGGGCCAGCTTCCACCAGTGCTTTGGATGAGACTAATCGATTTTCATATTTTGATCCAATTCCCGCTGTAAATTTCAATGATGGTACCGCAGTCCAGTTTCTTTGATAAAAGTTCAGTCTCGTTTGAATGTTTAAAATAATGACAGTTTATAGTAGGCAATTGGGCTCCGAGATCTATTCCATCAGATAACCTTCAAGATTCTCGCCTAGCTACCCCGCAGCCGCGGTCTCTGGTACCACAAAGTCTTACATCTCCAGTCAGACAAACAATACCGCCCTCCTTGCCGCCATTTCAGTCACTTCAGCCTTGGGCTCTACCCATACTCAACACATCGACACCGACGTGTGGAGTTGACACATATTTAATGAATATCATTAATGGACAAAAAGAACTCGCGAGACAGGGAGCACCCGAAGCTCAAATCATTGGACCCTCTCAACCTAGTATGAAGGCGCTTATCTACCCTGATGACCCAAATCAGACGCACGTGGTCTCTACAGTCATTTCGGATCTTCTTACAAATCTTGCCGTCAAAGGTCTCGCCGAACGTGCAGGCTGCCTCTATCTAATGTATCACATTTGCCAATGGCAAATCTATCCCTCATCGTCGACGTACGGAAATTTGACAGATTGGACTTCACCTCGAACATCCCAGCTCATCACAGCTCATCCCTTGTGGGCAGATTCCATATTCTGGGGCAAACTGAAAGATAGGGTAATTGAAAAGCAAGATGTTTATGCCAACGAAAATTTTCAGAATGCATATATACTTTGCATCAATGCGAATTGGCCACGTCCGGATCTGGAAGCATTTAGGTTCGAAGGTGACGATATATTTATTACAGAAGAGTTCGAGAATCACATCAAAACTCTGTCAAACTGGAGCTTGGACGAAAGGTTTGCTGCTAGATATCCCGAACTAGCACCTTTGGTGAAAATATCCGGACTGGGGGAAATAGGATTGCAAGGACCCTACGTATTTTAATGAGAATAGTTCACGGAGCATCGGCGTTATTAGACTACAAACAGGTTCATGAAGGCATGAAAATACCAAGAAAATTTGTGGTGGGAAATATGGACATAGTGGAGATTGAAACTGGTTCCAGTACAAATGAAGAAACGAAATCATGACTTGAAACGTTCTTCATTCGACTGTAACTAAGAGCCTGTGGATTAAAGTGGCCAAATGAAACGTCAGCCACCACTTCGAGTATAATAAACTTTATCATATGAATTGGATCGAGATTGTGGTGAACTCTAAAACCACCATGTAGTGATTTCAAAGAAAGCATACAGAAAGAAGGGGTACATATAAAGACGGAGATATAATGATGAGTACCTATATTTACGAGACTACTAATCTTCGTAATTGGCCGGCCATGCAGATCTTATTCCGGCTCACCCTAACAAACTCTATTGTGCTGCCCGTTATGCTATTTGAGATGGCAAAAACAGAGGAAGATCCGTACACCGGGCTAAGTTGGTGTAATATGCATAAACGTTTCTGAGTTGTATTTACATGTGTGTGGTTGATAAGCTTCGGTTGGAAGGAAGAATTGAGACATCAAATTACTTGATATAAATTATACATTGAAAATACCTATGTACCGATATTTCAATACTTGATTTGATGATAAATCGTGTTCTATCCAATTGTAGATAGTATAAATGTAACAAATTATAGACTTTTTTTATCGATATATATATATATCCATCATTCAGTCGATAATAATGATTATCTGATTTGAAATTGCATACCTATTGAGAAGGAGTTTGTCTCCGGTGGAAATAAGTCCGGGTATTGGATGTGGTAGATCTTGTATGAGGGGTTATACGAGGAAAATCTTGTTTTGATGGCAAAGCTATATGTGAGGATCATATACCGAGGCACCTAGTCGATCTGAGGACTTACGCTTGTCACTTGGATTAAAGTTTGAGACTGTTTGGAGGGGATATTGATGCAGCGTCGTAGGGCTGGGGAGATACAAGACCATGAACGAAAGGAAGACATCAGATGGTTGGATCACGTGTTGACGCGACAGGAAACCCCCACAGTTTGGTAGATGGTGCGCTCTCTTATCTGGTTGTTTGAGTGGAACTGATCAGAGCAGACAACGATATCATGAATTGAAGAGAACGAGAATGAAAGACGAGCAATGGGGAGAGGGATAATGGTAAGAGGTTCGATTTAGAAATGAATGTTTCAATTGCAGTACCTATTCAACGATGCCTTCCTTAACTGCGACGAGAAACCGTATCGAAACCCGAAACGCGTCAATGTTTTTCTAATTCTCTTTTATTTTATTTCTTTGCATGCTCATTCGCAATACTTACCTAATTATTTTCCCTGATTTCAACTTGAGATTCTCTTCCATAAACGATACATTTGTACCATTTCGGTATTGATAGCATCAACGAGATCCTAGATTGCATTCCAACAGAATCCCATCATGGCTCGCACTTCGCATAATGAGGATGGAGTGAGCACAGAAGATGAGGGCTTTGAGCGGAGACCCGATAAGATAAATGCACTATTTGCAGATGGTGGGTTGATCAGATGTGTTTCCAATACATGCACTAATTATCCTTCAGAGGTTCTTTCAATCTCCGACGACGAGGATGATAACGAATCCGAACCGAAACTCTCCAATGCTAACAATAAAGGCAAACGTAAAGCTCTTGAGCAAGTGGAATGGTCAGACGATGATGAAGAGGAAAACCCTTACGAGAAATTCAAGAAGAGGAAGTCCGAAAAACGCAAGAAGCTGAATGCACAAAAGAAACGTATAAAGGAGCGAGCAAAAGATGCGAAGCAGGCGAAGGAGAAGGGAGGCTCGTCCAAAACAAACGAAAGGGTATGGGGCGATGATTCGGATTACGATATGGACGATGAAATCCCCGAATATTTACAACTTAGACGGAGAGAATTCGATACGAATCTAGAAAAAATGAAGAGCGCCGGTCTTCAGCTTCCCCCTGACTATTCCGATATATATTTCTCGGATGATGAGAGATTGGCAGAGCTTGAAGAACGACCGGATTTTCCTAGTACTGTGGAGCCATCAAGACCCTATGCAGATATCAATATGGAGTTATCCAACGGTGTCATACCAGCATCCATTGCACAATATCTTCGAGATTATCAGGTGGATGGAGTCAAATTTCTCCATGAAAAATTTGTCTACCAGAAAGGTGGTATCTTAGGGGACGACATGGGATTGGGAAAAACTGTTCAAGTGGCTGCTTTTCTGACTGCTGCCTTTGGCAAGACAGGAGATGAGCGAGATGGAAAACGTATGCGAAAAGTGAAGAACGCCGACGAAAAACGATGGTATCCTCGAGTCCTTATTGTTTGCCCTGGCTCCTTGATTCAGAACTGGAAGAATGAGTTGATGAGATGGGGATGGTGGAATGTTGAAAAGTTTCATGGAGGTGTGAAAGAGAAAGAATTCGTACTTCGGAGTGCGCAATCTGGTCGGGTTGAAATTGTCATTACTACATATGCAACATACAAGAATCATAAGGATGCCCTGAACACCATTTCTTGGGATTGTGTTGTGGCTGATGAATGCCATCAACTCAAGGAACGGACATCCCTTACGACTCAGGCAATGAATGAAATAAATGCCCTGTGTCGCATTGGACTAACAGGAACGGCGATACAAAATAAGTACGAAGAACTTTGGACGCTGCTCAACTGGTGCTCGCCTGGCAAGGTTGGTCCGTTGGCTACTTGGGTTTCCACCATCTCAGAACCTCTACGAATCGGACAAAGTCACGATTCCACTAATCAACAGGTGAAACGGGCCAGAGAGACTGCAAAGAGGTTGGTTAATAATCTTATGCCTCATTTCTTTCTACGGAGGATGAAGACATTGATCGCCCATCAACTTCCGAGAAAGACGGATCGATTGTTACCATGTCCGCTTACTGATCTTCAACGAGAAGCATACGAGAGGTTTCTTGAAAGTGATGTCGTGCAATTCGTCAGAAACCATGGCGAGCCATGCGATTGTGGCAATGGCAAAAAGTTAACGCGTGGCGGCTGCTGTTATTCTAAGATACCTGGTACCAACACGAAATGGCAGGCTATGGTGTTTCCTATCATGACAACACTTCAGAAGTTATCGAACCACTTGGCTCTTCTCCTTCCTAATGACGGGGATCCTAGGGAGAAGCAAGAACGAGATCTGGAATTCCTCCAATTGATGCTACCAGATAGATGGGAGGAACTATACAAAGCTCGAGATTCAATTGCGAATCTGTCAAACCCGGAGTTTTGTGGGAAGTGGAAAGTGTTGAGGAAGTTATTGAAACATTGGCACGAGGAAGGAGACAAGGTTTTGATCTTTTCTCATAGTGTCAAGCTATTGAGGATGCTTCAACATTTGTTCCAGAGTACTAGCTACAATGTTAGCTTCCTCAGCGGCGAAATGAAGTATGAAGATCGTCAGGATACGGTAGATGATTTCAATTCTGATCCCAATCAATTTATCTTTTTGATATCAACTAAGGCTGGAGGTACGTTTACATTTTTTTTACTTTATGATATTCTACGTTGCATATATTTTTAGACTTTTGATTCCCCAAATTGGTCATTCGTAATACTGACTATGTCTATCTAATAGGCGTTGGCTTGAATATCACCAGTGCTAATAAAGTAAGTCTCATCTATTAACACACATCCCAGCAATGACTAATCTTATAGGTTGTTATCTTTGATCCCAATTGGAACCCAAGTTATGATCTACAAGCCCAAGATCGAGCATACAGAATAGGTCAGCTCCGAGATGTTGATTCATTTCGACTTGTTTCCGCTGGGACCATAGAAGAAGTCGTTTACGCTCGTCAAATATACAAGCAACAGCAAGCTAACATCGGATACAATGCTTCAATGGAGCGTCGATATTTTAAGGGTGTACAAAATGCTGCTGGCCAAAAAGGGGAGATCTTCGGATTAGATAATCTATTATCTTTTCACGCGGACGAAATTCTACTTCGAGATATCGTCAATAAAACTAATGTCGCGGAGACGAGAGCAGGAGTCGCCATGGCTAGTTTTGATGTGCAAGCAGCACTTGACGATGATGACAACCCTCTTCGCGCAGACGATGATGATCCTAATGGTGCCATGAGTCAACTTGCCGCTCTGATAACTGAAAATGAAGAAGATATCAAGCGCATGAAGAGACCCACTCCAAAATCTGATCCCATAGCCGCAATCCTAGCATCAGCTGGCGTGGAATACACGCACGAAAACTCGGAAGTAGTCGGCTCGTCAAAAGTAGAAGAAAGATTAAGTCGTCGTGCAGAAGAAACAGGTGGTGAAATTGGATATGGTGAAGAATTACTTTTTGGACCCATATCGCGACAAACAGAAAATGGAAATATACGTTATGAGTTCCATCCCCCAGAGGAGGTTATGAAGAGACAGTTCTGTACGATGGCAAGAACGTTTGGGTTTTCTAGTGCGACGGAATTTGCTTTTGTGGTGGAGGGATGGACGCAGAAACAGAGGACGGATTGTTTGGAGAGGTTCTATTTGAAGAGGAGAGAGAGGCTGGAGGAGTTGGATAGGGAGAAGGCGGAGAAGGAGAATGCTGAGAGAATGGAGAGGGAGAGAGAGCAGACAAAAGCTAACCTGGATGGAGAGACGGAAAGTGATAATGATGAATTGTGATGATACCCTATTTTTGGAGTTTGGTGTAAGGGAGAATGGGCGTTGGGTTTTCTAAGGTCTAAGTCTTGAGATGATGTACTTCTATTAATTAAATGCGTGGGCTTTCAATCTTGAGTTTAGATTTTCATGTCCAATGTGGTCTCATAACACGAATAATACACACTGCATATAACTTATATTTGAATCTCGAAAGTAAAAAGAAGGTGCTTGAACAATGAACAATCTATTTTAGCTAGTTACCTAGTAGTCCACTTTACAAACCAGCGAGATAAGCGCCAAATGCTTTTTTCGATCCAACAGTCTCTGCAACGCCCCGTGATAATAGTCATTGTTCCACAAAGCGTTCCACAAGCGGAGAATATGAGTGGTTGACGGGTACACGCATATATGTGGCGGGGTGTCAAGTTTCGAGGAAAAGGGATTGGTGAGATTTGTAAGATTGCTTGGAATATTCGTGGATAGATTTTGGTGGTGTTTGCTTAGAGGTACGGAGAGATCTTTTAAGAGTTGGGAAGGTGAAAAGAAGGAAGGAGGGAGGGAAGGGGAGAAGGGGAGAAATGGATTGGAATTTATTCCAGGAAATGAGTGCTTGGATTCGGAACTCAGACTTGGTAAATGGAGACTTGATGAATCGGATTGAAAAAAGAAAGAAAGAAGGGCTTCGGGTAGCTGCAGGGACCAGCGGTAGGTATCGAAAGTAGGAGATTCGATTGAGCAATCAAGAAGAAACTTGGAAAGAAAGGGTCCGCAGGGTAGTATTGAAGATGAAAAATCAGGGTGCAGCGGCGAGTTGGAATCTCCAATGAATTAGGGGTCTTGGGATATTATTATTATTGTTATTATTATTGTTAGATGAGAGCGGGGAATTATAATGGAGCGGATATGCGCAGGTACGAGGAATGATGGGATTCGAAGATTTGGTGAAGGATGCATGCGTCGATCATGACTCAAGAGAAAGGCTTTTGTGGTTGGTGTGTTGTCGATACATAGTTGGATTTTGGTTGAATCATATGTGTGGATGGATGGGTACATGTCGTGGGTTTGGTGGTAGGTAATTCTGGGAATTGGGGGGGGGGGGGGGGGGGGGGGGGGGGAAGAAAATGCGTTTGCGGCGCCCCCCTG
>PQXH01000124.1:16031-130733 GCA_004786125.1 Botrytis tulipae
GGGGGGGGGTGAAGGGAGAATAATATGTATGATGTATCGCACCTCTGAAGGGAAAGAAAAAGAAACTTGAGTGGAGTGGATTTGGTTCATGATTGGATTATTGTTCGTGATCGGTTTGGTTGATAGGTAAGAGGGCAATTTATCTTCAACGAAATATGGAGTTAAAGTGTGGGTTATGGACAGATGCACTTTCTCTGGTTGTTGATCTGTAATGTATGGAATGAGATGTGGCATATCTTGTTCTTTTCTTTTTTTTTCCGACTGGAGGTCTTTGGATTCTTTACTGACTCTCCATACGGTGCGCATAGACGAGACGAATGCGCTCGATGAATTGCGATCTGTCTACCAACGCGACGACTCGGATTTTCAAAAGAAAGTAGGATTCCGATTTCCAATAATCCGAAGTGCAATCCGAAAATCAGAGGCTTTGAGATCTTGAATTCTTAGACGGTTCAAATAACATGAAATTCTTAATTTGTTTTAACTATTGTGCTGCTTTTAGCCATTGAGAATCCGTGTTCACTCTGCTAGTCGGGACGGACGCCATAATACTACACGTTGCGAGCTACACATAGCGTACACGGAGGACTTCTTCCAGTCGCCATATTTCATATGCCGATTCATCACTTGATCTCTGGCCGTTTCAAGCAATGGCAGATGTACACTTTCGCTTTCATCATTTTGATAGGAGACATGAGCTTGAGGTTCGAGTTCAAGGGGATATAGATGCTGGGGCAACGAGAGCAGAGATTGCAGGATTGAGGGCGGAAGTTAGGAGGGTACAGGCTGAATTGCGATATCAAGAGGAGAGAAGTATAGGACTGGGGAATGAGGTTGGAGGGATGAGAGGGGAAGTTAGGGACGTGAGGGAAGAGTTGAGGATGACGAGGAGAGAGCTCTGGGGGATTAGGGCAGAATTATCGAGGTCGAGAAATGAAAGCACGCAAGATAGGAGAGGCTTAAGAGGCTTAAGACAGGATCTTCTGGATTTGGAAGGAGAGATTGTGGGGTTTAGGGGTGAAATGAGGAATGAGATCAGAGGTATAAGGGAGATGAGGGAAGAGGTTTTAAATTTCATGGATGAAGTTGAGAGGGGACAAAGGGAAAGGTTGAGAGATGCTACCATGAATATTGAAAGATTGAGAAGAGAGGTTATGGAAGAACTGGTTAGGAGGGATGCGAACAACGTTCAAATGGAGCTACGATTAATGGAGGGATTAGCGAGGCGGGATACCGAAAGTATTCAAATGGAAGTGCGAATAATGGAAGGATTAGAGAGGAGAGATGAGTACAATATTCGGATGGAGTAGAGGCTGATGGGAGAAGTTCAAGATCTTAAAACGAGGAACGCAGAAAGATCAGAGAGGGAAGATGAGTTGATAAATGATGTGGATAATCTAAGGAGTAGGAATTTGGAAATTGAACAGGCGATGAGAGGTGAAATTGAAACTCTGGGTAATAGGATGGACGCTTTGGCGCTGGAAAACGGGGGGTTAATGGAAAGAGTAACGTGGTTGGAGACGCCGGGACCTGAAATTGAGGAAGACATCGAGCCGGTAGACGATCAAGTAGTCAATGATATGGCCGCAGAACGGTACGATAAAGGGAGCCGAAAGAAACATGATCGGGCAAGATGCAAGTGGCCGAGATTCTATACCGGAAGTAAGAAGCATAGCTTTAGGAAGAAGCGAGCTTTAAGGATTTTGAAGTATGCAGTTACATGAGCATGGATTTGAGCATGATATGTGACTGAATGCAATGGAAAGATTTTCACAAGAACCCCTTGGTGCTATCCAAGGGACATTCTCGAAGAATAATCAACATTCAAGCCCGCTATACGAAGAGCTGACCATGAAAACATAGAAACTTTCGATTTCAATCACGTCAAAACGCTTACAGGATCATCCTTAAAAAGACGATCCCCAAAATTAAGTAGGAAGATGGTCAAGCCAACTCACCAAGATCTTCAGGTACACTCTCAGTAATACCCTTTGGACTCTCCGCCGCTACCGGCCATCGCGGCGATGAAAACAAATTCTCATCATATCACTTCTTAGTATCTATATCCACTCGGATCTTTCATATTCAAGATTCTTTGCATTTTTCAGACCATTTCATACTCGGTCAATTATTTAACCAATGCTACCATGACCAAAACTTAATTTTAAGAAGAATCATCAAGATGTCGATGTCCTAGTCTGGATCCTTCGCGAGACGACCTGCATTTGTATTCGAGGTACTGGTAGCAAGTTTCATTGGCTATACATGCGAAAATTTGAAGCAACTCCTACTATGTAACAAGAAGAGAGGATATCTGGTCGGACCGACTATAATGCCGCAGTTTGAAGAGTATGATATAGCAATTGCTTGCGTCGCGGCTTTCCAACGAGCAGAAGAGAAAATAGGGACAGAATCAAAACGAATCTGAATCTAAAGAGATATCTATGAACCCAGAAATTGTCGAGTACAACAGCATGCTGTGGAAATATCATAAATGATCATTGCCATGCAATCGTTGGGTTCGCGCCACTGGAACAAAGCCAAGACAGACTAAGACAGGGTATCTTCTTTTCTAGACTTCAAATAACTTTACCTATGAAAATTGGCAGGACAGTAATGAGAAAAGTTCTTGCAGAGATCGTATTATCAATACGAAACGATTTTGTGTACCAGCATCGACGAAGACAATATCCTTGTGTGACCACAACACGACCTCCAAGTTAATGAAGTGAAGCAAGGAGACGAATAGCTATAACAATTTCGGACCGATGATATATGCGCCAAGTATGTCGAGTTTTGAAATGCATGAAAAATGCCCTTCTCGGCGTCAGCCATGTGCGGCGGGGGTTTTCACACTCAGTACATAATCGTTGTGTGTATTGGACAGGTTTTGGCTAGGATTCCAAGGAAAACTTGCCACCCGTTCTGAACACAGCATGCATGTGATATACGAAATGAAAGTACGACTGAGAATTTATGTACCCTTTTCTTTATTTCTGCACCATTTTCCAATTGAAGCATGTAAGTTATATCGTTGTCGCCTTCACAAGTGAACATTGGCTACACGTGGTTGAATTTAGGTTATCTCAGCGCCGTTTGTGCCGAGGACAAGCTTCCCTCTTCTTAGAAAATCCTCCACATTCCTATAAAATTGGCCACGACACCTCGATTCACTTCAAAATCTTACAGCATCTCATACAATCATGTTCACCTGACGGACCGAATACTGACAGCTAAGAATGTCAATTACACCGTTAAATATGGCCCAGCAATTGTGATGAAGATGATCCAAGTTGTTGGGATGAGATCCATTCATCCCATTTGATATCCATTTGAAATATCATGAATTCCAAGAAACTATTCATTTAACGAAGTCACACGACAGCAAAAGCTCAACCCAAAAAGGTTTCTCGAGACTCGAGCTGCATGGGAAGGTTGGTGCGATTCACTGTGATTGGACGTTACATCTTACCCCAGAAAGTAGTTGGATACTTTCCGATGAACAGCCTCCCTTCCCCGCAATTAGTTGTGAAGGGTGTAGATGCTTTCAAGGGCTTCAACTTGCATTTCATGGCTTCCCAATGGCTAAAGATTCCATTAGAGTTTGAGAATCCTTGTAAGAAGTCTTCAATATGATGATCAACACACTACACATACTGTCCTTTATTGTCATATGTAACATTGCTATTCCGCACGTAATTTGGCCAAGACTCCAAATCACCCCAGATTTAACATTGAAGTTCGTTTATGGCCTCATTGGTTTTGGGATTCATTTTGTTTTGATATTACTTACTCATTGAGTATTAATTTCCTTTCCACCACATGTACTGTACGTAGGTACGTAGGTACCTCCCGTATGCAAGCCTTGGAGCTTTTCTTCCATGCATCCAATCATCCATTTTACATACCGAATCAGTGAATCCCTTGCTCATCGTATGGTACTTTCCCCACGGAAATTATCCAATTAATCCCTTTTAGATGCGAAACGTATCAAATAAACTTCATACATAGAATCGTACCTGCCTACCCCTCTACATAAACAAAACCTTCTTCCTTTCACTTCACAAATTCTAGATTCTCACACAACATTAATTTCATACCACTTTTCCTCTTAATTCAAATTCTCCTACGGAAATCTTTTTGGAATCAATTACACTATCCTCATTCTTTAATCCATCTTTGTTGCTTAATCTGTAATAAGAATATTAATCAACAAGATGGGCATCTCAATTGTCAAGCCCGCGGGCGTTCCTGGTAGATCATGGCCAGCAGTAAGTGTCTATCTACATGGCTTTCTTGAAAAGAATTAACAGTTTGATTAGATCGTCATCGGCTGCTTCGTTGCATTTGGTGGTCTCCTTTTTGGTTATGATACAGGTACTATTGGTGGTATTCTGGCCATGGAGTAAGTTGATAACATTGACACTGATGTGACTTCAATCTATAGCATCTCCTTGCTGACACTTTGTTCTAGCTATTGGCGAAACGAATTCTCTACTGGTTACGTCAATCCGAATGATAAACGTCTCGATGTTTCCCCATCTCAATCTGCCGCCGTCGTCTCCATTCTATCCGCTGGCACTTTCTTCGGCGCACTCACTGCAGCTCCCCTTGCGGACTTCTTTGGTCGACGTCTTGCTCTGTTGATATCTGCTGGTATTGTATTTAATTTCGGTGTTATTTTACAAACAGCTTCTACTGCGTTGCCAATGTTCATTGCTGGTCGTTTCTTTGCTGGTTTTGGAGTTGGTCTCATCTCTGCTTTGAGTAAGTATTTTCATGTCATCTTGTCACCATCTGATTCATTAGCATTCATCCCTACTGCACATAAATTAAAACGTCAAACTAATACTGTCTTTCCTAGTTCCACTTTATCAATCCGAGACAGCCCCTAAATGGATTCGTGGTGTCATTGTTGGATGTTACCAATTAGCTATTACAATCGGTCTTCTTCTTGCAGCTGTTGTTGATAATGCGACACAACACCGAAGTGATACTGGATCATATAGAATTCCCATTGCCATTCAATTCCTCTGGGTACGTCACATTATTCCCAGTCTACAAGTACTTTACTAACATCCAATAAGGCTATCATTTTGGTCGTCGGATTATTGTTCTTGCCTGAAACCCCTCGCTACTTGATCAAGCGCGGCAATTATCAAAAAGCCGCTGAATCACTCGCTAAGCTCCGTCGCCTACCCCACGATGATCCATATATCCGTGAAGAACTAGCTGAGATTCAAGCAAATCATGAATATGAACTCAAACTTGGCAAAGCTTCTTATCTTGATTGTTTCAGAGGTGGTATGGCTAAGAGACTTGCAACTGGATGTCTTCTCCAAGCTTTACAACAACTTACTGGTGTTAACTTTATCTTTTGTAAGTTTAATTTTGGAAATAAAATTATACGTGGAATACTACTAACGATATCACATAGACTACGGTACTCAATACTTCAAGAACTCTGGAATCAGCAATGCCTTTGTCATTCAAATGATTACCAGTGCCGTCAACGTATCATCTACCCTTCCTGGCTTATACGGTATTGAGAAATTTGGTCGTCGTCCACTTCTCTTATGGGGAGCCGTAGGAATGTGTATCAGTCAACTTCTCGTCGCTGTCTTGGGTACCGTCACCACTGGACAAAATGCCGATGGATCCGTATTTGCCAAAAATCTTGCTGGACAAAAGGCTTCCATCGCATTCATCTGCATCTATATTTTCTTCTTTGCATCCACCTGGGGCCCTCTTGCATGGGTTGTCTGCGGCGAGATCTTCCCTCTCAAAGTCCGCGCCAAGGCTCTCTCCATGTCGGTCGCCACCAACTGGCTTCTCAACTGGGCCATTGCCTATTCCACTCCGTATCTAGTCAACTACGGAAAAGGAAACGCCAATCTCCAATCCAAGATTTTCTTCATCTGGTTCGCCTGCTGCTTTGTATGTATCGCTTTTGTGTACTTCATGATTTATGAAACCAAGGGCTTATCACTGGAGCAAATTGATGAATTGTATGAGAGCAAGACTAGCGCTAAGAATTCCGTTCATTGGAAACCCAGCAAGCATTTTGTTGATTTGATCGATGGTCATGAACGCAAACATGATATTGGTCATGAGAATGGAGGGGTTTTGGTGGATGAGAAAAATGAGGCGCAGCACAGTACTCATTCTCCTGCTCATCATTCGGGATTGGGTCATGATAATGCGGTTGCGACGGGTCATGAGTAGATCTGAGTTCTCTAAACGGGTTTCTATGATCGGTTTTCTATCTGTGGTTGTGGTGGATGGCGGGGGTTTGTTGCTTGTGGATGTGGATATGGATATGGAATCATATCGTATGGTATCGTGTCATATCATATCATCATGATACTTTCGCTTTCACCTTCATCTCCATCTCCATTTCCATCTCTATCTGTTTCAACCTTGCCGATACCTAATCATCTACCTACTTACCACGTCAGTTTATCAATCATGGATTATGGACTTTGAAGTATAGCTCATCGTGTATACAAATCCTCTGTCTCTTTCTCTCTTTCTTTCTCGACACGGGTTTTAATAGTTGTTGCTGTTACGAGGGGAGTGTCAGTGAAATGGAATGGGCGGAGTTTTTATTCATGGGTTGGGTTGGGTTGGCTCTGTCGGAACTGCATGAGCGAATAAATGAAACGAAATGAAATGAAACGCATAGCTTGCAATTGTTCTTATTACTACCTACCTACTTACCTAGGATACCTAACTATCGCACAAAACCTATTAATTGATTAGTTTACTTAATTGCATACGCGTCGCGTCGTATTGTTTTGTTCGTTTTTGAATTTGTGTATGTGTACTTGTTCACTTGTTCACTTGTGCACACTTACTTGCTTTGATAAAAGGGAATAAGATATGATATGTACTATGTATGATATTATGATATATCAATCAATTCTTCGGGGCGTACGATATAATCCTTTGATTTTAACCTCTTCTTTTGGTCTTTGTATTCCGCACCCACTTACCTCCTTATTAATAAGTGTTATATCCTTCATATTCTATATTCTCTATATTCTCTATATTCTCTATATTCTCTATATTCTCTATATTCTCTATATTCTCTATATTCTCTATATTCTCTATATTCTCTATTCCCTATTCTCTATATTCTCTATTCCCTATCCTCTATTCCCTACCTCCGTATATCCAGGAATTATATTCATTGCATCCATTAATCCATCAATCCATCAATCCATCAATTACATCACATTATATCATATCATATCATATCATATCATATCAAATCAAATCAAATCACATCCATCACATCACATCACATCACATCACATCCATCATATTATATCATATCCATCACATTGACCGATCGATCATATTCATTATAATACTTACTAAACCCTTTATTCTACAATTTAGAGTATAAAAATTCTACCTATCTATTTATCTGTTTATCTATCTCCCTCCTCCCTACCTACCTCCTCCCTACCACCCCCAAATCCCCACCCCAAAACTCCATTTCCATACCCCTCTACAGTAGCCCCCTCTCCCTTCCTTCCTCTTATCCTTATTCTCAATTTAAACTTACACTTACACTTACACTTATATTTATACAATCTCATAATCTCATAATCTCATAATTTTGTACCACATCACACTACTCTCTCCCCCTATTTACCTATTCACTATCTATCTAATGAATTAAGCAAGTCTTATATCACCCCCTCTCTCTCCTACTCACCTACTCTCCTATCCACGATCCTCCTATCCACCATCCATCCAATAAATTAAACAAATCTCACATCACACTCACCATACCACATCACATCACACTATATCACGCCACACCATATCACACCACTACAAACCACATACCACACATCACTCTACTACATACTCCCCTATTCACTTACATACATACCCAAAACTCACCCCGAAACTCACCCCGAAATTCTTCACGAAATCCCTAGAAAATCCCCAGAAAATCCTTATATAATTCAAACCCTCAACGTCGCTCCACCCCTCACTCTTCATTCCATATCACCAACTCCACTCCACATTATCAAACTACAAACAAGAAAAAAATCCATCAAAGAATTATCATTCACTAATCATAAACTCAACGCCTAGGTAATTTATCGTATGGTATCTTCATCTCCATCCCGCATCTCTCATTTCATTACTCATCCTCGATTCCTTTCCAAGTTCCCGCACACCATGTTTCTTTTCCTTTCCATGTATTATAGATAGATAGATACATGAAGACGTTACCTTCCTATCATGAAAATGATCGTAAAGTCATGTATGTGTCCATGTATGTACCCTCCCACTCCCCAATCTGCCTCAAAACCAAAACCAAACCAAACCAACGCATCTATTAAACAATTAAAGTAATCTCCCCCTCTCAAAAAGAAACCCCATTCCATCAAAACTACTCCCTATGCAATTCATACGCATTCCAATCTACCAGAAACTTTTCCATACTCCATGTTCCCAAACCACCCATATCCCACATTCAATCCATTCAAGTACACAAACCATTGTATACCCAAACAAATTCTCCCAAGTACCTCTCCAAAACAAAAATCTAAGCACAAGGCACCATATAAAGACCAATAGCGCTCGGTGCACTATTCTCAAAATATTCCAATCCCAATCCTCCCACACTCTTCGCCTCATAACTGACCGTCTTGCCAGCCGGACACGCAAATGTCGAAACCGTATATCCCTTACCGGGAAGAACTTCAACTTTTCCAAAATCAGTTGCGACAGTTGGTTGAGTATTATAAGTTGTGTTCGCATTAGCAATGCCACTTAGAAGCGAGAAATCGATTCCACCACTTTCAGTTGTTTCCTCTTCGATGCCGGTGAAATTGTATGTGCCAGCTTGAGTAGCCGATGAGACAGGAAAAAGGAAAAGTAAGGCGCAGTTACCGGTGTACGGGGCTGTGGATGGAACGTCGAAATTGAATATTGTGCTATTCTGTGGCGTGATGTGCGCAGTGTATTGATTACCAAATGGGTGGTTTGGAGATTCAGACGATACGGGAACAATCAGATGAGGATATTCGAAAGGTCCCGATGTGATATCCGTCGGGCAAGAAACTGCAGCTGTTGAAGTAGTTGGTGCAGCTACAGGTACAGAAGTGGAAGTAGAAGTCGCAGTAGCGACTGAAGTAGTGGATGAACTAGATGGTCTTCCCAATGCCGCGCAGCTGAAACCTCCCGTGACTATTTGAATAGTTTCGCATCCGGTCGTGTTGGATTTTGCTTGGGTAAAGATGTTATAACTTCCATCTTCACCCGATCCAGTTGCTGGACAGGCTACCCAATCTTCGGTTGAGTTGTTGTAGTTCAGATTTCCGTTATTTCCCAATGTGAAAAGAGTAACAGCAGAACCTTGAATACATTGAAACTGAGAAGTGGTGGGAGAGATACTGCAATTGTGACCTTCGGCATCGGTGAGCACTTTGGCATTAATGCTATAGACACCTTGAGGCCAGGATCCACCAATGCGATTTTCTCCAATAGTGGTTTCGACAATGGAACCGGTTGGATCACCAACGGCAGCCATGGAGAAGGTACATGGGACATTTTGTCTTCGGAGAACAGCAGCATTTGTAGAGGCTGCAAGAGCAAGGAGGGAAAATAAGTACTTCATGATGAAATCTTCAAGAGTTGTAGAGAATTTGTGTGTTTAGGTATTTAGGATTGGAGATTGGAGATTGGAGATTGGAGATTGGAGACTGAAGATTGAAGATTGAAGATTTAAAAATGAGTACGAGTAATAAGAGACAGAGAGGATGAATTTGAGGAGGTTGATATGAAGGAAGTGGAGGAGAGTTAAGTGTTTATATTTTGTATTCAAGTTGAGATGAGGAGAGGTGAAGAGGGGCTATGAGGGGCTATGAGGGGCTGTGGTACAAGAAGGTAGAAGGTGGTTCGATTCGATTGATTGAAGCTTTGACAGCTCTCAGCTCTCAGCGTTAGGTATGCGTTGAATTAAAATAAGCAATGGCGGGTGGCTATTTTGTTGTTGTTGATCCTTATTCAAGTGAAGTAGGTAGGTACGAGTCAAGTAAGTAAGAAGGATGAAAAGATGAAAATAGAATTAGGAAAGGAAAGGAAAGGAAAGAAGTATCTGGATATATACTTGAATAATTTCAATTAATGAAAGCATCAACCTACCTACCTACCTATCCCTCTACTTAGCGTACATTACACATTACACATTACACATTACACATTACATATTCTTGCATATCCTGTTGATCATTACTTCTTTACCAGAACAAAAGATTGAAGTCTCACCACTTTTCCTTAAACAAGCATTGATTTGTTTGTTTGTCCATCCACATTCACATCCACATTCATCGTCATTATCTACCAGGTATTCTGACAGTATAACACAACACCAGTATTACCGATAATCGTATCGCACTCTGTATAACATACTGTAGGGAAAGATTAAACACCCTTGTATGTTGTATTCCTTCGTATTCAAGAATCCAACCATCCAACCATCCAACCATCCAACCAAATCCTTCTTTAGGAAATCTGATAACTTGGAGAAATATCTTGAATATGATTAGATGATCTTTGACCAATTGTAGTATTTTGATGTACAGCCAATGTCATACACCAAAGTGCAATCCAAGAATAGAATGTCTATGTATTGGTGGCTATGATATCAAAGCTCATTTACTCACAGGAGATGTCCAAAATCTTCACAAGAATACCTACATCTACCTACCATCATCAAAGAAAGTCCTCCCTTTCACCAACATAATATTATACCTACTTACCTAGATACATTTACCAAATACCTCATTGCCAAGTCTTCACATATCAATATGAAACATCAATACACCCAATCTATACTCCATCTGGTATAAAAGTGGCTGGAAAATGGGGCTGATGAACGTTCTACCCTTCAATAAACCCCTGGATTAACGGGTATGTGCTGGTGATTTTTGGGGATCGACAGTGGAGTTACATCCTTACCCGTTCCCGTTCTTGTGCGGTAAAGTAAACGCTGGGAAGGTGTAGATAGTAGGGTGGTAGTAGGTAGTAAGTATTCCGTTATTAATGATGATTTTTGGTCTGATGAATGCTTTGGTGTCACTTGGTATTTGGGATGATGATGATGATGATGATGATGATGATGATGATGATGATGATGATAGAATTGGAATGGAATGGAATGGAGATGGAGATCAAGATACACATGGAAATGTTAGACACGAGAGAAACTAGGTAAAGAATCATATTTGCTTTTGATATAGATACTGATATTGATAATGATAACAATATTGACAACGATCCTCACATTAACCATTGAAAACAACATTACACAGCATTGAATATTGCATATACGTTATCTTCTGATATCTGCATATATATCTCAATCTCGTATTTTCTATTCAATACATACAACCCACACAGCAATTCTAGAATAACTACGAGTACTGCCCAGGTGGTGTCTACAAAATACCAAGTACGTAGGTGGTATTCAACAATCATTCCATTCCATCATACTAATTCTATCTATCTATCCAATGCATCTATCACAATCTTTGATCCATTCCATTCCTCCTCAAACCTTTTCTATTCCTTCCTCTATCCATCCATCCATCCATCCATCCATCCATATACGCGCCTATAAGGTTTCCCATATATTATTACACTACCTATCCCATTTCACTTCTTCCCCGAAACAGACGATTCCAAAACATCGCATATCTAGATTGTAGGCTTCTTCCCTCCCTCTATCGACAGAATATCACAATTCTGCTACCTGGGAGAAGAAATTCATCACCAACAGAAAGAGGGAGGATTGTGATGGTAATACTAATAATTCGAGTGCGTACCAATGTTTCAAGGTTGTGTAACCGTAACCGTATACAACGAGATGATATCAGTGATATCTACTCACTCATCTCCCCTCCATTGTGACAAGAAATAGATAGGCATCCATCACGATTATATCCATAACCCGATCAAGAAATCCCGAAACAGAGATTCAAATATAAAACATAAGGTTCTGGAAAGATGAGAATGAATCCTCTCTGCAATTTTCAAAAGAGATGTTGTCGTTTCATATAAGATTTTATATTCTTTCTGAATAAAAGTGGAAAAGTGTATCGGATGTTTTTATATAATGTGTGTTATGTTATTGTGTTGTTATGTGGGTATGTAGGTAGGTAGTCTTGTTTTCGATAAATATTTTGATATATGGTTACTTACTGTGCTCTTGCAGTCTTGGACTATGATATCATATCATATCATATCATCTTTACGACGCTCTGTTCTCGCTCCCAGACTATAATTTTACTTCCCATTATACATCCAATTACTCACTCACTCACTCACTCCCTCACACATACACAACCTTCCCAATCCCCACCACAGCGAACCCTTCCCGTCACCAACCCAACTTACACTTTAAAAACTTCAAGGTATATAAGTTTCCTTTCCTTTCCTTTCAACCCCCTTCCCTCTCCTCCCCTCCCCTCCCCTATACCATCTCACCAAGACAAACTAGCGAGACTCTCACATATATACATACCCAATATCACTTCGAAATTCCTCTCTGTCCACCACTCGTCCATCCATTCACCCACCTCCAATACAAATACCTCCCCTTCCCTCTTCCTCCCACTCCATCTCTCCACATCTACATCCTATCAAATCTCTCCAAATCGCAAACTCGATACTCTCTACAACCTCCCTCCCCCAAGAAGCCACAAACAGAAATATCCCCGCAGCACATATGCGTTTAATGAAAAGAAGTAAAGAAAATACTCATTCATACACATTCATACACATCCACAACTCCCCCCCCCCCAAAACCACACAAAAAGCATAACCGCAATTCTCAACCGCGCAACTTCTCAACCTGCATGTATATATAAGTACCGGTATATACGAATCCCAAAAAATCCATATAACATACCTTCCACCAAAAAGTGAACAAAGTCACGATATCAAAATCACATACTCGAGTAACAAGGCGAAGAATAAAAAATAATATAAATCCATACATACAAACATATATAAGAAAGAAACTCAAACTCAATGAGTGGATCATAAATACCTACCGATAGCTCGTCGCCGATTAGAAGTGTGTAAGAGAGATCTAGAGCGGAATCTATAATGTATGACTCTATTCAGAATTAAAATCAATTTCTAGCTTTAGCTCTGCCATTTCATCACTCTCGCTGCCGCAAAAATGAAATCGCACCAGGAAGTCCGAATTCCGAATCCCAAATTCAAATCTCAAATCCCACATCCCAAAATCTAAAAGAAGAAAAAAAGAAGAAAAAAACTCCATGCCATCACACTCCAAGACACCCACAATCATACTCAACATTCATATTATATAATTTATATAGAAAAGAAAAGAAAACCATCATCTACTAGGCACATATCGAGATCTACTATACCAATCCTTCGCACCCCTTCTCCCTCCATTTCCCTATAAACTTCTCAAGCTTTCAGGTTCCCAAAGTCCTCTACATACAATGGTTACAGTCCAGTACCATACCCCAAATCCCCTCAAACCCATCCCCAACCCCTTAATTATTCTTCCTTCGCCCAACCCAACAAAAATACAAAAATACAGAAATACCAATATCCCAATATCCCAATATCCCAATTTACCAAAACACAAAACACAACCACAAAACCCTCATCAAACCTCACCACCATACATATCCCAAGAAAAAAAACCCATTCAAAATACCTCAAAAACCTCCACGTCATTGTCATCAACCTCCCACCATCAAGTCTGCTGTACACTGTAAAAATACAAATATTAAATTCTACACAAATAACAGGCAGATAGGTAAAACCCTTCTATTAATCCATCTGGTGATCTCGAGCAATAATCCAATAATCCTCACCTGCATAGAAAACCGCTAGATATCAACATGAATATCCACTTGCGAATTGGATATACTATACATGCAACTCATACATCATTGCTTTTGCTTGTAAATAAGACTGAAGACTAATAGAGGAGTAGAAGCACTCGGTAACAAAGACATAGTGCATAGCATATACGCGAATATCGAAGAAATCATCTACGCCCGAACACGCTACCATTCTTACATGTAAAGCTCAAGAAATCTACTAGCAAGACGAATGATCTCCTGGTACCCAGTATCCAAAGCTCTGAGCTGCCTGGTAATGAACCAAGTTCAAAACTTCCCGATAGCTCCTCTTGGGAAGAACACCTAGCCGAGGAGCTTTTTGCTCATGGTAAGGGAATTGAAAATCCTCATATCAAAATTTGTATATGATGTGTTATGATAGATTGAGTTGGCTTACGTTGAATGAGTATCATGCTATTGCAGGTCACCAAATCAATGAAAATGGCACACGGAAGTTTGATACAGCTTAATAACCACACTCGTTGAATTATGACCAAGTCACAGAGATACTCGTATTAACAAATTCTGCATTGGCTGGAAAAACTATCATATAGGAACCAAATCCATAAAAGCCTTCAGTCACTAACCCTTAAGTTGATCGGATACTGTAATGTTTTCATCAATCAATTATCCACTAGGTGATTGTAATTGACAGCCTCAGTCTCTTCCCCAGCTGAAACCCAAAAGATGCAAAAACGCCATTCATAAAGTCATCGTAATCATTGGAATCATCACTTCTAATGTCAATTCAGCATAACAACACACACATTCAACCATCCATCCGCATAACTCGCTTCCCTCATTAAATCCTCCAATGGTGCCTTGAACGGAACTGTTGCCCCATGCAAGATGACATCCGCTAAAATCGCATCTCTCCTACTTGGAAATAAACTCGGAAGAATATTATTGAGAGCTCCTCCCAATGTTTGAGGTTCACGAGATGCAGTTTGTGGTTGTATGAGAGTTTGTACCGTTTTAAATGCGAAAAGTGGTGGAGGTGGAGAAGAAGTCCCTGGAGCTTTCGATGAACTCGAGGAAGCTGGATGGGGAGTTGAAGCTGGAGATGAGGATGAAGGTAGGTATATACGTAATGGAATATGTTTAAGAGGAGTAGCGGGATTGAGGAGGATGGTGGAAATTTTGAGGTAGGTGTGAAGATCATCTGCCGATTTTGTAAGATTAGTTTACGCTATGTCGACGTTGGGTATGAATGTAGACCAAAAAGGGATCATACTATCTTGAACCGAGTTCCATAATTGTGTGGAATGTTCTTTTGACATGCTCATGATCCCCTTTGCATTTCCATTGCGTATGAAATCGGCCTGAATTTAGATTATTAGTAAACGAGGCTGAAAATGACTCGAGGGAGGGTAGATACTTCTTTGACGCTATTGATAAACGTATCATGAATATCAAAAGATGGGCCATCTCCCAAATCTATTCTCCATGGCAGTTCTGGCTGATATAGATCACATAATAGACCAACTGGTAAATTCTTCAATGGAATTCCTTCATAGGAGAAACTTGTAACATTTTCCCCGAAGAAGGATATTAATCGTGGGAAAAGGAGCGGCAGATAAGAGACTCGGGGTATATTGATCAAATAAGGTATTGTAGAAGAAGGATGTGTGATATACAATGGTATATTAGAGGCCCAAATGAGGGATTGCATAACGAGAGTTTTTTGGTCTTCAACATGTATGTTTCCAAGTGGTGTTCATGCCCACCTAGGTAGTAAGGCTGTGAGGTTAATCTTGGAAGGCTACGATATCTGTTGCAAGCGACTCAACACTCGTTAAGGTTTAGCTTGTGGTGACTAATGATGCAAGGCTGAGGCTGAGGATTTGCATCGATACCTAGGTATTGCTTGCTACGCGAAGTTTCATACTTCGGATATTTAGGTGATCAGACCTTGAACTTGCAAAATTCGAACGTTGGGCATACTTTTGGATCTAATCCTAAAGCTCAGAACTTCCTTTACAGTTGAACTGGTCGATGATGCAGTGGCGGTGAGAACCCTCATAGATTTTAGAATTACTAGCAACGAAATCATCGATAAGAAGAGTCCGAACGTAGCGGAGAATGTTTCTCCGCATTGGTAGCTCACCGGCCAGCTTAAGGTCCGGAAGGATCCTCATTATAGCAAAGTCTACTTTACATGCCAACCTTGTTCTTGTCTTAATATTGGTACCTGATGCTCATTTGAAGCCGATTTTAACACAGCTCAAGATCCCTGAAACATCGACACGCGTTTGAAAGAGAAGCTATAAGAACTAGAGAACTAATAAGTGTCCACTACAGGTAAGTTCCTAGAACCATCAGCTGGAAAGTGTAAACGAGAGATGTTATGTACATACTTGATCGTATAATTGAGTTTACTTAATAGGTCCATGGTGGATATCTTTCCGCCCAAACAGGGTCGCTCCCAACTTGAGAAATTCCACTTCCTTCCCCAATTCGGCGTACGGCTCGCAAGAAATCATGCCATTCATTCCATCTATTCCAAAAGCTCTTCGTTTTAACTTTTATGAGTCTCCCATGCATTCTTCTAATCGCAATAGGGGCCAATTCCGAGCTGAACCATTTCGATACTTACTGAATCCTGAATCAATATATCGATCGTGTGGCAATCTAGATTCCATGGCCGAGGTATCCGGTATGCCGCGCGATTCGTCAAGGCAAGCAAATGATTGCAGAATTTCGTGGACTTTCACTTCGTGATGGCTTGTTCCAATTTCCGAGCTTTCGAGGAAGTATTCAAACTCCCATACATACAATCTCGACGGGATACTTTGCGCCTGCCGACTCTAGAGTGTAGACCATGTCACGTCGTATTACTTCGTACAATTTAGAGTATGGCCCTGGTGCCCCCGATATCAGAGCCAGCAAATGATCTTCCTTGATCTTGTCGCGTATCTTCTCCACAACGAAAATCCTTGGTAACCTTAGAGCTTGGACTGTAATGATAATCTGGACAAGATGTTGATTTGCCATTACAGACATTCTTCTGTGCTGTTATATTAACGTTCGCCTGAACATGACAAGCAATCGTCACAGGAGCCCCATTGAGTCAATTTAAGGGTATGGAGATGATGGGTGACAACATGTCACATTGCCATTGCAGTTCCCAAAGCTACTAAGTACAAACTACTAAAGTGGACATTATACAGCCTGCATAAGTAACAAGCATTAGCAAGAAAGGTTGTTCCCAATTGATTACCCACCCAACACACTTTATGCATGGCTAATCGAGGAAGTACTAACGTCCCGGTATGTAATTCGTTGAAAATTCTACGCTTAATATAAATCCAACAACTCTACGATAAATAGGCACGGAACCACTTTCCTAAATTCAAACGGCACGTAAGCTCTTTCTTATTTTATCCATTCCTTCGGGTCTGCGAAGAAGTCTATCTGCCGTGGGAGAATTTTAACATTGCAACCATTGAATCAATCAATACACACAGACCTATGTCCTACAATATCGTATTCATTACCGACATTAGCAAGGAACTTCCATAGAAGGTCAAATACTTCCTAGAAGTTTCTTCAAATTTGCGCACAGAATATTTGGTTACACTAATTACGAGGCAACGTGTCACCAAAGGAATCATCCGAGCAAGCGCCGTCTTTCAAAACCATATCAGGCTTCAGAAGTTCAATGGGGGTCAGTTTACACGTTTTTTTTAAAAATACGCGAAATTTTAGTTGGTCTGTAGATCATCTACATATATCCTTCCGGAAAAGCTTGCGGCTGGCAGATTACTGTGTCTCGTCAGCTCATCTCTTGTCTCCCTGTCTCGATCCATCCCGCAATGTTTGTGTCATCCTTGTTTCTCACGTTTGCTAGAATGAACATGGAATATACACTCTCCCTTAGATGGTGAGAGTCCCGGGTTCTGGGATAGGAGGAGTCTCTTATAACTGAATACATATGAATAGTATTGGTCGAGAGGAGCTGGGATATTCGATGCGGAAGAAAGGAAGGTATTGGGATACAGGTACGGATACCTTGTTCTTACAATAGGTAGGGGACTCAGTGCAAGGAAAAGACAGTTTTATCCATCCTTTGGCCTGATCTACAAATGTTACAAAACCTATATGCGGATCGATATGTAAGGTCCAGACTTCCCAGTAAAGCATATTTTTTTGTTCTTTTTGGGTTTTCATTTTTCTCACTCTTGCTCATGTTACTATCTGTTGTTCTGGCATCAATAGATCATTGCCTGAATACTTGATAGGCATGAATTTATCTCCATGTTCACTTAAATGCAAGTCCTACTATCACTACCCTTTTGAAAGTACTGAATGGGCACCGGGATTCCGCAAGAGGCCATAGGTGCTTCTGCTGCCGTCCTGACATACTCATCTATATGCCTCATTTTGGTCACCTTACTCATTTGTATGCTATGGACCTATGGTGAAAGATGGACCTGTAAGTTGCTTTATCAAAATCTATACCAATATATCTAACAAGATAGATGTGACATTCCTCGCAAAGTTCTCTGCTTTAAGCACACTCGCATCTATTGCACAGCAAATACATTATAACCTCTCTTGGCTCATTGTTAAGCATGACGCTTATGCGACGGCTTTAAAAGCTGTAGAAACGCCAGCTTTGGGGTTTTCTGGTGTGGGAAATAATGTGGATCTTGTACTATTTACAATTCGTAAGTTCTCATCCCGATGTTGCCAATCCGAATGATTGCTAACATCTTGACCCAGAATTCTATTGTTATAATGTTATGGCTTTAATGGTGTTATTCTGGTGAGTCGATTCGAAATCAGATGAGATGAGCCTTGAGATTTACCAGTAATCAGGGCTGTTAAACTTTTCTGTGGTTCCTGGGAAATACGTGCGAACTTCCTTGGTAGCTGGCTGCGAGAACATATATCTTTCATATCCAAGATATTTGCAATCATTGTGCCCGGGATTTTAGTCGGCGTAGGTCGTGCTCCGGCTGTGCTAAGAAGCCTCGCGGCGACTTTTATTCTAATGAACTCCACAAGTAAGTTCTGCTTAGCCATATCTCCTATCTCTAAAAGTGTACATTTCGAGCTTGATCTGACTTGTGATAAAAGTGCTCATAAGCTTGTCGACCGGCAGTATCCTCATGGTACTTATTCTTTATAAATATATCAAAACACGGCGACTTCTGTTTGCACACGAAAAGCGTAATGGGTGGTGGGCTTCAAGCGGTACAACGACGGCGACTGACACGATGGGTACCGGCACTGGAACTGGAACTGGAACTGGAACTGCTCAATCTAATGCCAATAATCGCAAATTAGCCCGTCGCTCTGTATACGATCGCGCACTTATTACCCGATTTACGATTGGATTTGTTATTATTCTGTGAGTCTCTTTGGTTATCTGACAGCTAAATTGGTAGAAAGACCAGCTGACAATTTTTAAAAGGGCTTTCGAAGTTGTATTAATCATTTTTTCTCTATTCTCCGAACAAAGCTTTCAAAAACTTGCGAAATCGTCATCTCCCGACTTCTCGGTATCTAGCTGTATTACAGATATCATCCTATTCATCCCCGGAGTCACAGCGTCACTCTTAGTATTTCTCGTTTTCGGAACCGCCAAATCTTTCACGCAATATAAAGATTTAATCCTTAGCTGCTGTGGTCAGCGTACGAAATTTCCCAAAAGCAAAAGAAGAGGTGTTATGAGATCTGGAGATGAGGAACAGGGTACCGAATTTCAAAGATTACCTAGTATGGGAACAAAGATCGTCACGCCTGAAGAACGAGCTGTGTTGGAAGCAAAAATGCGAGGGATGTTACCTGACCAACGAACATCCATCGGAACACAATATACAGAACATACGACACAAACAGGGAAAAAAGGACCAGAATCATCAGTATACACTCATACACGAACTTTAAGTCCAATAACAGCCAACTTCAATTTCAGTCTTCCAGCCTCAGCCAGAAACGCATCTCGACCCGCGATACAAAAAGACGAACGTGATGCAGGAGAAGCGTGGGCTAGACAAAATGATTTGGAAGTTGGGCTGGCATTGGAGCGAGAGTGGAGTGATAACAGCTATGGAGGGGGACGAGATTCGACAGGGAATACAACTGTGGGAGATACGACAATTCTTGATGATATCGACCCATTGTCTCATCGGGATTTTATTCTGGATGATAGTGATGAGCATGAGGGATGGACGAGATGAATAGGTTCATGGGAGGAGTTTTAATGATTTTACGATTGATACCTTCAGTACCGGATTGATTTTCTATCGGTAGTCTTTGTATAAAAAGGGGAAATATGGATATATATATATATATATATGGGATATAGGATAGATAGATGGATGGATGTAAAAAACGGTTGGGATTAGCGAGTTGAAATCTTTAAGGAAAACCGCTACTGTCCACGGGTATGAATAGTATAAGAATTGGAAGAAGCAAAATACCCGTTCTTGATATCTATCACATGTAGTATACATGACGTGCGGATGTGTCGATGTGATAATAGTAATACCGGTCTATCACATGTAGGAAATCAATGTACCGAGCTGCATATCGAGAAAAAGAAAATCTTTTGCTAGGGAGTCGACGATCTACACGCTTCGGAGATATAAGGTTATCATATCATATCTCATAACATGTATGAAGATTACTGGCGTGGCACTGACATCTGGAACCAGCCAGCTGGATACCGGAATAATACATGATAAATCCACCCAAGACAGAAAAAGCATGGCAAATCCCACCTCCAATTCTCGGAACCCCCTAAACATTTGAAATTCGTCGGCCATAGGTTCCTCCGTGCCTCGGTAGACCCATGCTTGTGTTGTGTTCAACGATTTATCGGTGTCCAGTAACATTATTAATGGAGATCAATGGAGATTGAATCTTTTTATTTATTCATTACTGATTTTTTTTTTTTGTTTTTGTGCTTGTTTTTCGTTGATTGCTTATACATAAATAAGTGTGCGGGTTCATTCTTTACCTGTGTATACAATTCCTGCTCAGATTACTGGCTTTCAAAAGTCAGAACCTCACCTCCTGAAAATGGCATCCGCAACTCGTCTCCCTCTCAAAACGATTGCGTTCACGACGGCAGTGGTCGCCGCAGCAGGTATCTCTCATGTGAATATACAAAAATTACTTTCCGATGTCTTTACTGGACCGGGTAGTTATTCGCGGATTGCAGCTACCGTTGTCATTCTAGCCAATCTGAAAAGTTTACCTGGAGTGTGGCATGTATGTTCTCCTTTTCTTTGCTCTCCGTCTCATTCATTTCACAAGAAAGAGAAGCAAAAATAACATCAACTAATATGTCCGCAGTTCCGCGTCTGGAATGCAATCCTCAAACATCTCCTCTTCACCATCCCCAATATCCCTTCGGATCTCGGCCCCGCTTCTCTCTTCCTCCCCGTCATCACAACCTCCCATGCTCCCCTCTGGGAATGCGATTACAATTTGCATAAATCGAATAGTACCTATTTCTCCGATCTCGACGTCACGCGTTCGCATATCATTTGCTGTCTTCTAGAACCGGGCATTCATGCTCTGCAAGCGAATCCGAAAAATAAACTCGTGCTGGATAAAGAAGGGAAAGCGGTACGCGGAAGATGGGGAATCATGTTAGGAGGCGTGATGTGTAATTTCAAGAGGGAAATAGGCATTTATGAGAAATATGAGATGTGGAGTCGGATACTGTGTTGGGATCGCAAGTGGATTTATGTGGTGACGCATTTTGTGAAGAAGGGGACGGTGAGACCGAGGGGGTTTGTATTGGGGGATGGAACTTGGCTTGGGGGTGGGAATGCGAGGTTTGAGGAGAGGGAGGGAGAGGGTGGGGATGCGGTGGAGGTGGATGAGAAAGCTATTTTTGCAAGTGCGGTTAGTAAGTATGTGATGAAATTGGGAAGGTTGACGGTTCATCCGGAGGTGGTGTTGAATGCTAGTGGGGTGTTGCCGGAGAGACCGGGTGGTTGGCATAGTATGGCTAATTCTGGGGTTTCAACGCCGGAAATGGATGAGTCGTTTGTGGAAGCGAAGGTTGAGGATGAGGAGGTTAAAGAGGGGGGAAATGGAAATGAATGGAATTGGGAGAGAGTTGAGAAGGAAAACAAACGAGGATTGCAATTTGCAGAACATTTTGCTGCGATGGAGGGGTTGCATCAGGAGTTTACTGGAAGTCAGGGACCAGCTTTGGGTAAATATAGAGATTTGTTGTGAGAGTATAAGACTTTTTGTAGAGTCGAGACGTTGTTTGATGAGCAAGTTCATATAGATTAGAATAGAATAGACTTGATCGGCTGGGATGGAGTATACAGGTTGTAAACGAGTATATAAACTAAGTTATAGAAGAAATATCAAGACGATTTTTGTAATCTAGGATAAGTGCAAGGCATTTTCCGAGCCATTTCATTCCTCAAGCGAGCAAAATTAACATAAAAATGATTGAGATCTTTCAGTGTAACCATGGGAAGTGAATACAGTAAGTGGTAGTACCATATTCCATTCTTGACGTTACAGCGCAGGGCGTGATCGAGTATACAAGGGGTAGGGTTTACATCTCAAGAAGATCAACTGTCTTCGAGTGATACCCAATGATCACAAGGTCGAGCGCTACAGCCTTTAAAAATAGTGAAAGGGTTGATGTATCTCTCTGAGATATACACCGTGTTTCATATTTGGAAAAGAGAAATCTTGAGAGGTGTTTTCCCCTTGTTTTATCGAGTCTTGCTTTATCGAGTCTTACTTTATTTTGGTGATGGTGATGGTGATGGTGATGGTGATGGATATGAAATTAGTGTTGAAATAGGAGGGGAGATGATAATGAGGATTTTCTCGATGTGTGATTGACAACAAGAAGTCTCATTTTCCTTGCGTTTTTGTCTCGCGTAAAGTGATGAGTGAAGGATTTTATGAGTATATGTCGGTTAGTATTGGGGCTGAGGGATTGGATATACTATGAATATGTGAGGGAGAGCTACGCGATTGGTAGCAGCCTTCATTATCTAGTATATTCTTTATCGGTGTTTGGTATTTTGATTGCATTGGCTTAGAGGTGTTATCTATATATTTGGGGGAAGAGTCACGAGGGAAGGATAAGAAGGGAAGGATAAGAGAGGAAAATGAGAAGAGGGTGGAGATTCTGAGTATAAAAGTGAATGATATACTCCATGCGCAAATCATAGACCAAAAAGAAGCCCTGCAGTATATATATACACATTTGATGTTCGGGCATCTCTAACAAGAAATACGAGATCAGTTTCAAGGATTGAAAAAGTGTTATAAAACGCTCGAAATCAAAGTTTGAAGAATACGGTAGACTTAAAGAGTAAATACTCAGGAGCATAGTAAGGTGCAGCTCGATATGCGTGGGGTTTCAAACTACTTTTTTGAGTTGAGGTTGAGATTTTGTTTTTCAAGGGTTTGGAATTGGGGAAAGTGACGGTTTGGGTGTTGTGTGTTTTGTATTGTCTTGTCTTGATGTTATGGAGCGGAGTGCTTAGATGGTGTTGAGTGACAGTGATGTGTACACTCACTCATATCTTGGCAGCCGATGAGAGATATCATAAATGACAATAAAAGGATTTTTTATTGCATGTGTAATCATGAGTTGGGAGTTCATAGATATCAACTCAATTCAATGCGTCAATGTACCTATTATTCTCACGTAACGGGAAGTTGAGATTGACTTCAGCTGTTCGGACTTTTGGATATTCGGATATTGGGATACTTGTTGAGCATTAACGAGGTAATTGTGAGGGAACTTGGAGCTTAAAAGTATCGTTTATATATGCCTAACTTGAGAACTCTCTGACCAGGATAGAAAGAGAATTGAGAGGGACACATACACTGTAAATTGGGAGGAGTGAATGATGCATTTACATTCACATTTCTATTTACATCAATTCGCTTAGTAAATGACTCCATGAAAACTTCCAAGCAGATCAACAAAATGAGCGTCAAGCTGAGAAAGAAAACAAGATTTATGCAAAGAATACCTAGTATTTAAAAAATATTCTCACATCTTTTCTAGAGACTTTCTTTATTTAATTTATGTTCTATCTAGACCAGCTAACTTTGGCAGTCTTTGGGGAGCAATAAAATAGTGTGTCTTTTGGGCTGTCGTTATTTTATATGTATCTACCTCTCCTAAAAGGAGATATTAGAAGGTGGATAGTTGTGTGGGTTTGAATGGGGAAATGATCATGAAATAGATGGTTTATGGTGGTGTTGATTTAAGTGATAGTGAGAGATTTCTGACGGGACGAGAGTAGGGGTTGCCTTGTTACTATGATGAGTTCTTCCTGTATGTCTAGTTCACCTATCTTTACGGGTTTGATGACAGAGATGGGTAAATTTAAGAGCGGCGTTGGCAGTGCAGTCATATATCTGGTAGTATCGCATCTTAGATGGTGTTTGTTGGACTTCTCAGCTGGGGGTAATGTGTTCTTTTATACTGAGGGAGGTTGAACTAAACGCGGAAGGGGGTAGATTGTGGACAACAAAAAAGGAAGAAAGAAGAAATGAATTACGATGCACTTACAATAACTGATTAACGAATCAATTTTTTCTCAGCGGGTACTCATAATCCGACTTCGAATTCAGAGGAAGCGAGAGTTACAAAAGAGACCAGGTGTTGGGGAATGAGAGGACCAAGAATATTTGGGATAAAATAAAACATACAATGAGGGATTGTGGCTGCGTGTGTGGTAGATTATGGTGTAGAGTGCAGTATGTTGTATCTCTCAAATGGAGTTTGGAATAGAGGGAGTGATAATTTTTGATAGGGTTCCGTACAAATGCAACATTTGTTATTGATCATAGGGCAGCAAAAGTTTCGGATCGAGAGGCAACAAGAATAGTTCAATAGGATGAGAACATGGGATCTACATCATTGTTGTTATTCTCATTATCATTATCATTGTATAAGGAATATAACAACAGTTCTCGCGAATTCCTCATAAAAAACCTTCCTTGAACCCGACAGAAAAAAACCTAATATCATAGTAGTATCGGATCCCCATCTTTCATTGGACTCTCCTCTCTCCTTATAATATTTGTTTAAAAGCCACAGTCAAGAGGTAATCTTACATACCCCTTTTATGAAAATAAATGAATTGTTTTTAGGGGTTTAGCGAGATGATGGGGATCCCCAGACGTATAAGCTGCCAGCAATTGAGGGGTCGTGCAATCATCCATTTTCAAGTCATATACTAACCAATTTACCAATTCTCCAAGTTAAACAAATACATACATACATAAATAAATCAACACAAAACTCCCTACTCGCAATATCACAATCAAGAAATCAAATACAAACCAGAAAAGTTTCAGGAATACCATGGCCATCCGCGGACACATATTCACAAAATTCGAAAACTGGAAGAACCACAATTTGATGTCTATTACCCCAATCTCATCCATCCCTCTCTAGCACAAAACCCATCCCAGCCATTCCCCTCCCACAATCCAGCATCTCTACATAAAAATAACAAACGATCAAGATAGAAAGACAACAACAACAACACCAAATCTCCCCAAGTAATCACCAAACCCTCCTTTCCTCTCACTCCCTCACTCCCTCACTCCCTCACTCCCTCACTCCCTCACTCCCTCACTCCCTCCCTCACTCCCTCCCTCACCAAACAAACCCCCAAAGTAAAACAAACAACCACAATCTCCTACATACCCTACCCAACCGCAGTTTCAAGATCCAGATCCATCCATTTATCTTCTCTTCTATACAAAAATAAAGTAGAACGAAATGAGAAGCCCGCGGTATACACACGATATCCCTCGACCCATCCAATTATCTTCTATTCATTTATTTTCCATCCATTTATATAATTATCCAATCAACACAAACACAAACACAACCATAACTTAACTCGCACCAAATCCAAATCATCCCATCCTCCCTCAACACTTACTATCTACTATCCATTCATCAAGCCTGCTTACCTACCTAGATATAAACAGACCTCCCATCCTTCCTCTCCCTCTTCCTCTCCCTCTTCCTCTCCCTCTTCCTCACCACCACCTCTTACCAACTCTCCACTCCCCACTTTCATCTCCTCCTTTTGTATTTCTCCATCCCAGTCTTCAAAATACTATTCACATTACCTCTAACCATACTACATACACATGACATCTTTCATTCATACAACTTTACCATGACCCATCGATTCCAACATCACTAGTAAATTCCTACCTGCCCAGTTCGTCACAAGATCCCTTATCATTTCAAAATCACATCACAAAAATCAAACAAAGATAATTATTTTAAAAATCATCATTTTTCTTTCCTAACAGATTATTCCTGCCCAATAACAAAAGCACCACCGAACCATAAACCACAAGCACCATATTTAATCTCGTGTGTGAAATCTCCCTTGCGAAAAATATCATCACATATGATCAAAAGTGCTAAAAGAAAATTAAAGAAAAGCCTCAAGAGGAAAAGACGTAATAGAAAAGAAAGCAGCGAGTGAGATAGATTCCATTTCCCCCTCCCCAAAAATACGTTCAGTAAAAAATCCCAAAAGCTCCATCCATATCCCTTAATCCATCCGCTATCCAGAGCTTGTTTGTGTGTCAATCTTACGCCTGCCTTATTCGTGATAATTCATCCCCATTCCCTTCGCCATATTCATCCACGTCCTTTCCATTGATTTAAGTAGTCATCTTTACCCTAATACAACTTGCTGGGTGATGCATTTACTTCTTAGATTCTGATTCTTGCTCGGCAAGGTATTCCTCATCACTGGCATCGAGAATATCGTACTCCTCATCTGTCATGAATCCATCCTCGGCCTCATCATCTTCGAAGTTTTGATTGAATTCCTCAAAGTCATCGTTGAAGATTTCTTCGGAAGTTGGAACAACCTTTGGAGATGGTTGAGCTTCATGAATGCTTGAGATTGGAGATTCCTTTTCAAGCTTTGGGAAAATCATTTGACTAGCCTCAGCTTCAGGAAAGTCACGAGTTTCTTCGACTTCGGATGAAGCTTCAGAGACAAGCTCTTGCTCATCAGCTACAACCTTAGCAGCTTCAACCTTAGGAGCTTCAACCTTAGGAGCTTCAGTCTCAGCAACTTCAGCCTTGATGACTGGAGTTGGCTCATTGACAGTAATATCACACCAAAGTCTGTGACCAAATTTGTCACCAGTAGGAGTAGTAAGACGCCAGTATGAAATGAAGCTACCAGCACGGTTTGGAGTTCTCATCAAGACGGTGAAACCGTATTCTTGACCAGGAGCGACTTCAGTATAACAAGTTGTGCTCTCAGCAGCACTGACAAGTTCATGTACACTGGCTGGGTGTTCAGGATCAACAGCACACATGTTATCACCACCAACGAATCTAACACTGCAACCTGCAGGCCAAGATGTCTTACCACCATTGCGGAGATACCAGGTTTGTTCGAAAACTGAGTTTGGTGTCATCATGGTACCATCAGCAACTGCATCACGAACAAAGTGTGCAACCAATTCCTCTTCGACAGGAGCTGGAGCTTCTTCAGTGACCTCCTCGATAACTTCCTCCTTGACCTCAACCGGTTCAACCTCAGCAACAGGTTTAGCCTCAACAACAGGCTTAACTTCAGCAACGGTTTGAACTTGTGTTGCAGCATTAGTGGATTGAGTTGGAGTAGTCTCAGTTGCCTTTGAAGTTGTTGGAGCAAAACGATCACCCATTGGTGCCATAGGCTTACCATTTGGATGATCACCAAGAGTTGTAACGCTAACATTGCGAACAGGTGTCTTGAACTTGATCAAAGGATGGGTCTTGTTGTGAGAGTTGGATGGACTGGCCTCACAAACAGCACAGAAATCGGTGTCATGGCAGACAGCACATTTGTAACGATCTCCAGTGATATAAGCGGGAGAAACGTTACCATTGTCATCTTCGGTGTGGTGCTTGTGTTTGCAAAGAGGTCCATCACAGAAAATACCATGATGACGAACTCTGCTAGCTTGTTGTTGAGCACACGAGCGGCTGACCGGTTCATAGAGAGGTACGAATCTGTGGCCTTGGTGGATGAAGGCAGCATTCGCAATGCATGCATCGCAGTAATCCCAATCTGGACAATCAAGGCACTTGTGACGGACGCCAAAGATGTTTCTATCACATCCATCACAAATAGCAGAGTGAGAGGCGTTACGACCTGCGGCGAGAAGAGCAGAGACCATTGGACCAAAGTTAGCATCCTCATCCACGAAAGCGAAAGCGTGCTTGGGGTTGTGACCATGCTTCAATGATACGTGGCATTGAATACACAAATCGAAATCTTCACAATCGATGCAAGTGACGAATTGCTCTTCGGACAATTCAGAGATGCAGCTATTGCAAGTGCGAGTAGGAACCGGTCTCTTTTCTTCGACTGCGGGAGCGACGAGAGTAGTCTTAGAGTCGGAGAATTGAGGCTTGTTATCTCTGTAGCCAGAAAGTTGCTTAGGGGCGAGCTTTTCGGTTGTGCTGTGGATGTATTGACCCTTATCCACGATGCGTTTAATCAACCAATGATCACCATTGCAGGTGACTCCAGCATCGTTACACTCTGGGCACAAGTCGAAATCACCATTATCACAGGTGCTGCAATGATAGTGGATATCTGGAATAGAGACACTGCAACTGTTACAGTAAACGGAGAACGAGCTGACAACAGGTGCTGGTGACTTTGAGTCTGGTAAAGGCTCGCCATCGGGATATCTGTCCATCAAGTAGGCAGGAAGTGGCCTTTCGTGTCCGATTGCTCTTTGGTAATCAGCGTGAACTTTAGAGACAGCCATCTCATCAAAGGATTTTTGTAAGGAGATAATTGCTTCAATCTGCTCTTGAACTTTGGATTGCACTTGCACTGTAGCACTTGACTCCTTGTGTTGTGCTTCTGTTCTAGCCTCTGAGTCAAAAGCGACGCTGCGTCTGGCGTTAGGGATCTCAGTGGTTGATGGGAGTGATATGGGACTGGTGAATGAGGGGTATTCAGGTTGTGCTACCACAGGCTTGGCTGAAGTTGGTTCTTCATCCTCGACGGAAGCTGGCTTTGGCATGACTGGTTCTTTGTCCTTGATGGTGACCTTGAGTCTAAGCTTAAGCTTAGCCTTGGCAGCACGATACAATTGTTTGTAAACTGAAGGATTGGTTGCATCGAGGACGATGAAGGCAGCGGCACTATCGGAGTATCTCTCGAAGATAGCCTCGGATGTTGTAGGGATGGCGAGAAGGAATCGAAGCTATGTAGATGATAATGATCAGCGACATTCAAATGATTTTATCACGATCGATCGTGATTAAACAAAATAATATGTTTTGCATAATCACGGAGCTGTGTTTGGAGATGGATTGATGTTATCACATACCTTATCGGGAAGAGTGCTAGCACCGAGATCACGAAGAGGAAGCTTGAATCTTCGATTGCTACCCTCAATATTAACCTTGAGGGTCACCAGAGTATCTGGAGTTGGGGCCGTCATGGACGCCATGATCGAAATTAACAAATCTATTGAAGAGTATCGGTGTCAGTAGATGTGCAAGTGATGAAGGGAAGAAGTGATGAAGTGATGAAGTGATGAAGTGATGTTGAGAGAGCGGTGACCTTGCAAGGGAATGATGCCGGTGCCGGGAGAGCAAAGAAGCCAGGAATCGATCGGACTTACTTATCTATCTTATTATGAAAATGGATTCTTTGAATGGGAATATCTTCGAAGAATCGAAGGATTCGATATTTGTTGAAACCGATCAAAGAATCAAAGGATATTCTTTTGATCTACTATGAAAAGGAAATTGTTGTAGGTAAAGTGGATTGATGCGTTTTTGATTGATGTTGTAAGTTGTAAGTTGTAAGTTGTAGGAATAGAGGATGGAGAAGATGTGGAGAGGAAGATGTAGGTAGGTGGTAGGTGGTAGGTGGTAGGTGGTAGGTGGTAGGTGAGAGGTGAGAGGTGATAGGTAATATGTAAGATGGAGTGTACGATTAGCTGCGTAGGTAATAAACTTATAAGGGTTTGGGTTTAGCTTACGAAAACCAGGTATAGGCAGGCAAAGAAAACCAATCGCTAATATCAATAAGCAAGGCTGCCGTAGAAGGGTACGTGGAAAGGCTTGTCTGTACTGCAATTCAATTGTTAATAATCCCTAGACCGCCTAGGTAGGTAAGAAGAGACCGACTTGTGAAGGGTGAATGCGAGAGTGATACGGTCATTATTGAATATCGAGGTTGGTAGGTAGGTAATCAATCATGAGGGTTTGTATGGTTTTTTGCCTCTTTCTATGTGATTCTATTGTATGGTAGATGATGTGATGTTTTTGTATTAGAGATATTAGAGGTACTCGATAAATAATTGAATTTTACTAGATAATAACATCTCGCTGTCTAAGATCCATTCTCTTTACTTAGATAATCAATCCATTTGAATCATCTCCAGCTTCTCGTTGGCGAATGAATATCTATTATACTCAGGCACCTAGGTAGGTCCTCCTTACAATCAAAACACATTCATTATTATACTGCATCACACTACATTGCACTACTGTACATGACATCTTATATCCTATATCCTATATCCATCTCACATTTTTAAAGATCCCACTCAAAAGTCCATCCCATCCATCCCCTCATTATCAATACTCCAGCTTTCTCACTGCCGCTTTCTCACTACTTGCTCCCTCCCTACTTTATCTAGTATCCTCACATCCTCACACCCTCACACCCTACTAAAAAGTCCCCCAAGTTCCAACTCCTCTCCACCTCCCAGCTAGACTCCCTCACCCAGCTAGATTCCCTCACCCAGCTAGCCCCTCAACTAACCCCTCAACTAACCCCCAAACTAACCCCAACTAACCCACTCCAGTAACCACCTCCAAACCCAATCGATATCCCGCCCGCATCGGTAATACTCCCCTCCTAAACTCCCCCCAAATGACGAAGCCCAAGCAAGCATTAATCAACAAGCTCATAGAATTCCCTCCCTCCCTACCTCCCTCCCTCCCTCCCTCCCTACCTACCTACATAATACATACACACATCCCACCAACCCTCACCCTCACCCTCACACAGGCATCCCGTTCTTCCATTCCATACATTCCCCAAGCACAACAAGCCATCCTCCATCAATCAATCCTCCATCAATCAATCCTCCATCAATCGATAACTAAATATTGAAATACAAGAATACCTACCTAGTATATACATGTTTGTACTCATAATATCACCTATATCCTACTCGGTCACCTATCTACTTACATACCGAGTACATACCGAGTACATACCGAGTACATGGTATAGGTATCTAAGGAGGTAGGTAATATACTATTATCTTTCTCTCTCCCCTCTTTCTTCCCCTCCCTCCTCAAATAACTAACTAACTAATCACTAACAACTAACAACTACCTCCCGCCCCAATATCCATATTTCCATATTTCCAATTTTCAAATTCCTACTTCCCCATAGTCCCACATCTGACCCAAACCACTCACTCACAAATACATACCTACACCCAACTACTTGCTTGCTTCCTACCAACCAATCAACCAACCATTTGCCTCCTCTCCCCTTCTCTCCCCTCCCCTCATCTCGCCACATACTACACGCCACACATCACACGCCACGCAATCCTTCTCTCCCTCATGTACGGGTGTCCTCTCTCGCTCATCCTCTGGCACGCCCCCCCCCCCCCTCCCCCCACGTCGGGGGGCTCCCCCCCCCCCCCCCCCCCCCCCCCCCCCCCCCCCCGATTTCCAATCAACCAAATTGAAGTCTTGAAACGAACCACGAATTCAAACCGCCTCAACGAGGCTCACCATTACACACGTACGCAGATACGGAGAGTGTATTCCGAATACAATACGAGATGGGTTCCAAATATGAATTAATCATCAAGTCACCAAGAAATTCACACATGTCTAATAACAAGAATAATAATCCATATTTAACAACCTATGTAGAATCGAAAGGGAAAAAGGTAAAACTTATTAAAAAAGTAATTACCCTATCCATATTCATATCAAGATGAAAACCCCAGAACGAGAATTACTACTTATGAAAGTGCTTATTTCCTCCATTCCCTTCCCTTCCTTTGCTTTGCCTTCCCTCCTTCAACTGAATCAAACGTCCGTGAAACAAAAACTCAAGAAAAAATCAAGTACCACGCCACGAACCCCGGCAATGAACAACTTGTGTTGCAGAAAAGTGCTCGTACAACCGTACGCCTATAAAAGAACATTCCTTCCTATCCACCTAGCACCTTGCTTATCTATTTCCCCTCATCCATCAAACATCTTAAACTTCCAATCCCATCAATAACCATCTTTCACTCGTGGTATCCAGTTGATGCGACCACATGTCAAGGGTTGTCAATTCGAATCCAACCCAACGAAGACTCTTAAGGAAAGTTGATCTATCTCCTTCAGGAATTGATCGATCAACATTAATAACGACTTTTGAGACTGCGAATACTTCATCCGCGAGTTCAATGAGTGCCATAAGTCTATTGCTCATTAGTAACTTAAATTGTGGTGACGACAACAAAGTAATCCTTACCCCTGTTTTAAATCCCTTCCAATGACTGAATTATCAAAGAATGCAAATAGTGTTTTCTCATCACCATTTCCGCCAACAAATCCACGGAAACTGCATCCTCCCGTGTAATCCCAAATCTCGACCCAAGCATCGATTGAATGGCCTGATTTGACGATACCAAAGTAATTATCATGCGTATCCACATCATCGTCAAGACTTGAATACGTGTCCGCACCCATCACGTTTGAGTCACTACTAGCACTTTCTTCTTCACCAAGAAAAATGGTTTTCATGTTCTCGCAAAAGAGTCTCTCACACTCTTCCCGGATGGCGTACGCTGCCCCCTCTTTGCGGCTTGTAGTTCTACCACGATTCTTCATTGAATGATTAATTAATGCGAATTCGTTGGCAGATGTCAAGGCCGCAAGAGGGGGACTTGATGGAGGGGATATTGACCCTGAGCGGACCTCAGGGATACCACTTTGCCCTGTGGAGAGAATATTAGTATTTGATATTGGTTGGGGAAAGTTGGGATGATGGAAATGAAAAGGGGGAAACTAACCCGCCAGCGCCGGTAGTGGAGTAATGGAATCCAGAAAGACGAGCGGAAGAATCGACGATGTAGCAGCTGGCGAGGACGTTGGCTTGAGAGCCGACTACCTCGCCGCCACAATTACTACTACTATGACTGTTTTTCATACTTGGAGCCATTGTTCTCGAAAATTGCCAGTTTTGCGGTGTGAAAGGTTTGGGGATAGAATGTGACAGTTTAGTCGGGATTTTGATTTTGGATTTTGATTTAATTGCGATTTGATTGAACACGATTGATTTGATTTATTGCGACGATGAATTGAAGTGATATTTGCAGGTAGGATCGGTAAGTTGGAGTTCCTTGACGTGATATTTGATTTCTTCTTATGAATTTCGGAGTTTGTACTCTTTGACAATCGGTGACTGGAAGGAGAAAAGAGGCGGCTCTGGCTCAAATTTCTTTCAATGTGGATTTTAGGATTTTAGGATTTAAACAAAGGCAGAAAAGTTAGTTTCTAATTTCCCCGCTTTCAATGAACCAATCACGATGAATTCTCATGCAACATCTACAACACGACACAAGCAACCCAACCGCCATGACATGACTCCAAACCACTAGAAATTTCTAGGAGGATTCCATTTCCTGTTTTCAGTGAAGTTTTAATGTTATTATTAATCAATGTAAGGTCATGTGTGAAGGATATCATACCAAATCATTTTCATTGATTCATCATTCATTCATTCACCAGGAAAGAATTACCACAGAAGAAATTGCTTTTTTTCCATCCATTCAACTCCCTCGAAACACAAACGGCCAAGGCTATACGAGTTTGTATTATTTGAATACGACATTTGATGGTTCTAATGTTGAAGTCACGACTCACACAACACCATCGTGAGTTGCATATGGAATGCAATATGATTTGTCCTTTTCTTGTACCCATTCTATCACTCCACTTCTGGAATCTTAGGTATACCGACAGTTCGTCAGATCCATTCTCCATTGTCATATGTACCTTATTATATCTAGGATACCTCCACTTGTTGATATACCCATACCCATACCCATACCAAGCCAAAGCATCAAGCGTTCAGAAGTAAGAACGAAGAGTTCAAAGCTCAAGGTCAAGAGTCAAAGTCAAATGTCAAGATGCGAGTACAATTCAGAGTATCACGTTGATCCGAAAATGGAGCAGCTTATTCTCCCGATTCCCATTGATCGCGGTACATATATCCTATTCACATTGCATAAGGATAAAAGTACACCTGAATCACCGAGTTTGAGATGAACAACAAGCATTTCCTGCTTCCTGCTTCCTGCTTCCTACTTCCGGTTCCCTGCGTGTCGATATGTATTCTAGTAGATTATGCAAAACATGATTAGAAGGATAGAACGAATATGCAAGAACCTAGTCATTCAATCCCTGTGTATAATGGTCCCTTTCTTTTTTGGAAAGAATAAATGGAGTTTTGACGAGAGTGAAAAAGATCTTCAATCTTTATATCTTGTATCTTGAATCTCATCATTCAACCATCATTTACCAGAAATCATCTGACGACCATCCTTACATCCATCCGTACGGTACATCCTTACAATCACTTATCGATAAGCCAACCTAGGTAAGTGATGGTAGATTATCTAGTATCTATCGTATATTTTCTATAATTCTATAATTACCTACTACCTACCACTACCTCCCTTGGCTCCGAGATACCCAGCTCCCTTGTTACTTAGTACTCTCACCAGCTCCATCTATCTGCAAAGCGGAGGCACAATCACGCAACACACGATAATACTCTGTCTGTACAATTGAATGCGACAACACATCTCTGCACAACTTGAATAGTAAAGTGGGAAGTGGTAAGTGGTAAGTGGTAAGTGAAAAGTGGTAAATGAAAAGTGGAAAAAACACATGATTTATGTAAGTCGTCTCGTCTCGGTCGTACATCTCTACAAATGTATCCTCAATTGTCAAATCCAAGATTAAGTAAGTCTGCCCATATATATACATATATATATCGGTATTCAACTCGCTATCCTATTTCACATGCACATGTCACTTACCACGCTATCCTATTATCTGTTCTTGTCCTACGACATCAGATTGATCTAGGTAGTTTTGCTTATAATATCTCTCATCAATCATTTGAGTGGTGAGAAGAAGAAGAAGCTACTAGGTATGACATTATATACATGTAAATACCTCATTTTTATCCCTCAATTCGTTGGACTCTCGACCTAGATATCTTCATATCTATTCCATCTACCTCATATTCTTCGATCTCTTCACATAAAGCTTACAGAATTCCTCAATTTCACATGCGAAACTCATCTACACACACACATACAAATGCCAATAATAGCATTGTCTCATCTATCAAAGTGAGTGATCATGCCATCCCTTTCCGTCGCGCAAACAGTCTTATCTTGTAAGACCTTTGAGACTTTCCCACGCGACTCTTTGTGTGTGTGATGTTTTACCCTTATTTACTTATTTCTTACTTGAATCCCGTTTTTTCCCCTATTCACCATCATGTCATTTCATCGCAGCTTTCTAATCTTGACGTTCAGACAATATCCAATAATCCTTCTAACCACGATAAACCTTTTATGAGAACGCAAATCTCCCATACTATTAGCTAGCTAGCAAGCAGGAGAAGTAGCTATCTGCGAGTAGATCAAAAGAAACCTCGTCCCAAAAATGTCCAACGAACGCCTCACGTTCCCAACCTATCTTCTCCCCTCCTTCTCGTTCCCCTTTCGTCGTCGCACATCATCTCCTCCTAGCACAAAAACCGCATCGCTCAATACAAGTACAAGCGCAAACCCTTTGGTTCCAGGATTAAGCTATTCGCCTACGAGTAGCTGTAATGAAACTCCACTCGCATCACCTACATCTGGAAGTTTTCTCTCGCGCATCCCAACTACTTTCACCCACAAGAGTGGGAGTTGGAGTGAACATGAGAATGAGAACGAGAGTCATGATTTAACCTACGCTCCCACCTCTCCTCCTCGCACTAAACCTCTCCCTCAATCTCATCTCTCCCGTCCCTTTCCCTCTACAATCCGGTGTCTCACCTGCTCCACCCACATCTCCTACTCGTCGCAAATCATCTCCAAAGGCTTTACCGGTCGCCACGGCCGCGCCTATCTCGTTGCTCCGCCTCCCTCTTCCCCGGTTCCTCAAATCCCCCCCTTTCCACCCACCGCTCACGATCGCTCTAAAAATATCTCCAACGTCCGCGTCGGTCGTCCTTCAAATCGAGAATTGTTAACAGGTCATCATGTTGTCGCAGATGTAAACTGCGCGGTGTGTAATACGCTGTTAGGGTGGAAATATGTGGATGCGCGGGAGGCGGGCCAGAGATATAAAATTGGAAAGTTTATTTTGGAAACGAAGAGGGTGGGTGTTGTGGAGACGTTTGAGGATGAGGATGTGCGGACTCATTCGCTTGATTTTCGGGGGGAGGATGATGATGGTTCGGGATTTATGGGGGTGGGGATGGGGAATCCTGGCAAATTTGGAGGTGCGAGAAAAGATGGAGAATTACATACGTGGAATGTGGAAACGAAAGAAGAGGAGGAAGCGAAGGGCTGGGTGAATTTTGATTCGGAAAATGAAGATGAGTGCGAGGAACTTTTTGCGGGGATTTGGGATGCTGAGGTGGCGCAGAAAAGAAGGATTAGGAGGATTGATCGGAGGAGGAAGGAGGTCGAGAGGGAGAGGTTGGCGAGTAAGGATAGTGGGGTGGGGGGGTTGTAGGGGATGGGGACTATGGACAGAGGAGGAGGTGGTGGTGGTAATATATAATTGGAATGATTATGGAAATGTGAGGAGTTGGTATGAGATGCGATGCGATGAGATGTGATGTGAAGGGGTTTATGACTACTCTACGATTTATGACGGAAAGAAAGACGGATGGATGGATATACATATACACGGATGGATGGATGGCGGAAGGCATTGTCACGGAAAATCTCTGGCTGCATGGTCTCATTTGGTCTAATGTGTAGTGATACGTCTCTTGAGGGTTTTCTCGCCTTTTCCTCTCTCTCCTGTGGGTTTGGAATTATGTAAATCTTACCTAGTAGGTACTTCGTTAACCTACCTACCTACCTACCTACCTGTAATATGAGGGTTGGTGGGATAGATGGGTAGGGGTTTATTGGAGATTTGGATTGGGATGGGGATATGGTATATCAAAGCATGGTATATATGATATGATATAGCAGAGCATAGTATATATGATATGATTTGATATAATATCGTATCGCATAGTATATTACTTCTCTTGTATAGAGAGATATTCACTTACTTGCTTATTGTATATATATATATATATATATATCTCTCTATATGTATATATATATTATATATATCCCTATCTATTTAATATCTACTCAATTAATCTTTCGATTTGCTATCTATTTGGGTATGTATGTAATATAGTGATTGATATGGTAGTTGATATTGTATTTTCTTGCTTTGAGATTTGAGAGAGATAATGAGAGAGATATATAATTCAATATATACATATAACGTGGTTTATCATCATGTGGGCTATATCATCATATGGGCCACTTTCACCTCAATTATCATATTTAAACCCATATTATTCCATAATTATTAAATCAATTAATTGAAATTATTAAGAATCTAATAATCTAGAATTTATTACATTGATTTGATAAGTTCTTGAATTATGATCTAATCTGTGACACTTTGCCTTAGAAGAACTACGAGAGCAGAATACAATTTATTCTTAAAATCTATAATTATAGAATCGAGAGCAAAGCGTTTATAGAGTACTTTTATATATTAACTATATATATATAATCGAGTATATACATAAGTATATATATAAGCAATCGCAATTGTAATTAAATGCAATTCGTGATATTATCTTTTTCTTCGAAAAAGCTTGCCCTCAAGCTTCAAAATTATTTATTCTATATATATATTAGTAATCCCAATAAAGCATTATTGTTTATATTATAGAATAATGTAATAAAATAAATGTATATATAAATTTTCTTTTTTTGCAATGAAAAGATATATAAAAAGCAAAGGAAATCATTTTGTAATTTAGTAATAATTAAATCTTTCAAAGTATATAGATCTTTTTAATTCCCTTTTTTCTAAAACCCTTTTCAATTACTTACTTTTTTATTAATTCTTAATTAATATATTTATTATATTTTTAAAAAGATATGGTAATAAGAGTAAATTGTTATTAATATAAGTAAAGCAATAGGAGATAATATATATAGCAATAAATTGTTTATTATTCTTTTTATTTACTTTATCTAATATACTTTTTTTATAGTTTGTAATAAAGAAAGTAACTATTTTTTTTATTATATAAAATAAATATTCTATTAAAAAGAAATCGGAGTATAGTAAGTATAGCAATAATATTGAAAAGAAAAATAATTATAGAAATAATAATTCTAATTAAAAAAAAATATGTGAATAAACTTTTCTTTTATTTATCTCTAATATATAATCAGCTTATCTAACAAATACAATTATAGCTATTAAAAATAATATATTTAAAAATAGGGTTGATTTTTAATATATATAATAAATATATCTACTTTATTATTTATCAAAATAGAACTTAAAAAAAGAATATAATTTTTTAATTAATTATATGAATAACTATAAACAGAAGTTTGCTAATAAATTAACCTCAATAGTACATTATTTTTGCAATATTAAAAATAAAGAAAAAAAGATAATTAAAAAGGAGATTATAGAAATTTTACATCAGAGTTAATTTAATCATATATTTGAGTATAAGTTTTATTGTTGGAATATTAACAAATTCGAATTGTTTAATAAAAGATTATCTAAGAAGATAGTGTTTTCATAAGAATAATACATTTGGGAGAACAACTGGATTTATACCAATTGTATGTATAACTATATATCTAGAAAAGATAATAGTATATACTATTATATTTCTAATCAAACTTTTGGTCAAACTTATTACTTACTTTATCTAATTACAAGATATAAATATAAATATTTACCTAAAGAATAAATTTATAATCTATTTTTTCAATATTAATTAGTTATTACTAAATATAGTAATATAGCAAAAATAAATTATAATTTTATTAAGTTTTAATAAAGTTAATTTTATTAAAATAGCTTAATTTGTAAAAAGATCTAAAGTATTATATTTTGAAAGAAATACTTTTAATTACTTTTATTTAGAAAGATATGAATTGTTAGATAGATAAAATAATAGAGTAGGAAGGAGAATTAAAGCAATAATATTAATTAACTTTAATTTAAATAAAAGCTAATTTATTAGCTATGTAAATATAGGTGGAGAAAGTTGAGTATAAGCTTGTTTCTATTGCTATTCAAATTACTATTAACTATTATTTTATCTTTTATTTTATTATTGTTTTTTCTTTTTTTATTATTACTTTTAACTAAGAACTCAATTAGTATTTTAATTTAAACTATTTAGTCTTTACTATTATATCTTATTCAACTATAACCATTATTATTTGTAAAAGTTATTTTTCTGGTTTTCTTTAGATCTACCTATCTAGAAAAAGACTTTTTTATTTAGTTTTTAATTTAAAAATATAGTTTTTATTTAATTGCTTTTAATTACTTATAAAATTATAATTTCTTTATAAGTTTAATAAATAAAAGAAATTTTTTTGATTTTTTTTATTTATATATTAATTATTATTTGTAAAATTATAATTATTCTTTTTACTTTTATAAAAATGAATTTATTCAAATAAGTATACTGTTATGACGGCATCCAACATACCGCGTCACATGACATAATTACACATGATAGAGCGTCAAGGAGCTTCAGTACTCCTAAAGCGCGTTGCGATCTTTAATGATTTAATATATAAAAGAGATCCTAGGAATTAGAATAGAGAATGAAGGTTTATATAAGGAAATGGGTTTTATTATAATATAGAGTTTTATATTCAAAAACAATTATTAGTTTTATTATTATAGTTATGAGAATTGTAATTAATTACAACCTTATTAAATTCCTATTTGAAATCTAATCTAAACTATTTTGAAAGATTTCTAGATATTTTTATGTAACCCTAAAGACAGCTCCCGTAATACTTTGAATATCTTTTCTACTTTAAGTATCGGTTTAATATTAATTACCAATATGGCAGTTAATAGTTTTTTTAGAAGCTAATAGGCTTTAGTAAGCAACTTCGATAATATCGAAATAACTAATGCTCTTAAGGAGATTATTATTAATGAAATACTTAAGATTATCTTACCAAATAAGTATTAAGGAAGTTGATAGGAACTCAATATCTTTTTATTACAACTCGAAATCTATTTTAGATTCAATTAAAATAAGTTCATTGAAAAGGAATTTAAAAGTATTTAAGCCATATCATACCTCAAAGATGAGGCAAGCAAATGAATTCAGCCATACCTACACAACTATTTTGAGCATAACAATAGAAAATATATACAGCTCATAAGAACCATCTTCGATAGTTTCAAAGAATTCAAGATAGAAATCCATAGGATCTTCAAAAACTCTAATAAGTTAAAAATAGTAGAAGAGAAGATCTTTAATCTTAAATAAATAGAATTAGCATTGAAATATGTTATAAAGTTCCAAAGATATATAGGGATAACTAAATAGAATAAGGTCGCTATTATAAGTTATTATTGTAAAGAACTCAAATCAGAAGTATATTTGGAATTTGATAGAGAAGGGGAGGATAATAATTTGAACAAATTAATCAAGAGCTTCATTAATATCAATAACCATTTATACAGATATAAACAAACCCAATAATCATATAAGCCTCCGATAAATTATAAGCAAGGGTACTACCGCAAAAATAAAAGCAGACTATATTATAGTATATAAAATTACAAGGATCCCATAGAATTAGATGTTATATATTACAGAAATGGGAATAATAATCTAAAGAAAAGACGAAAACAAGAAAACAATTTATACTTTGAATATAGAAAAGTAGGACACTGGGTAACGGATTGCCAAAGTAAAAAGATAAAAGAAAAGAAAAGCAATTTCAAATTTAAGTTTAGCAAAAGCTAATTTAATACTATCTTTGTATCCCAGGAATATCCAGTTAAAACCAAAGAAACTAAGATCTTCATTAGAAAAGAATTCTGGAAATTATTGAATAAGTTACCATAAAACCAAAAGAGTATGAATATAGTAGATTTATGGGAATAAGAATATTATCAAATTTTATTATCTTTTATAATAAAAGAATGTATTAAGGAAAAGATACTAGCGGATTATATAATAATAAACTGGATTGCTTACTATAATGAATTCTACGGAATTTATTAATTAAATAAAGAAGTAATCAGATAGTTTCCCAAAAAAAAAAAGACAAAAAACTAATAATCTAATAAAACAAACAAAAAACAAGTTATCTAACAATTGAATATTACAGGACAAATAGAATAGATATATTGTAAGATTAAAATAAACAAATAAATACAGTAAGCTATGATAAATTCAGGGGTTATAAAAAACTTTATTATATTAAAAACTATAAAATACTTGGAAGTTTTATTCTAAAAGAAACAACAATCTTATTAATTGCAGCTAGTTGATAGTCAATTAATAGAATCTAATAGAAATGTTTTATAAGAGATATGATTAATATAAATGAATATAACCTAACACGCAAAGATTATATAACTTAATATTGTACCATTAAATCAACAATAGATTATCCTAGGAATATCATAATTGAAAGTATACAATCCTAGGATAAATTGATTATAAGAGATAATAACCTTTGATTAATGCAAATACAATCAAGGAGATATGCTAAAAACATCCATAAGATGTAATACGCGCTAAAAAGAATTGAATACAAACAATTTCGATAATGTAGGACATTTAGTCCAGAGTTCTCCATTAAGAGTGAAGGCTAGTATACCTTCTTTACAAATGTAGAAGCCAATGATATGGCAGGAAATCGCAATTAAGGTAGAAGAGCTTATAATACTAGAATAGTATAAGAAATATGAATATATATTCAAGAAACCAGGGATCTATAAAGCTTTGTTAAAATATAAGTTATAGGATTATAAAATAATATTAGAGAAAAACAAAATATCTGTGTATACCCCAATTTATTCAATATCAACTAATAAGCTAAAGATACTTAGGGAATATATCAATAATAATTTGATTAAAGGATGGATTAGGAAATTTATATCCCAAATAGCAAGTTCAATTATGTAGGTACCCAAGAAGAATAATACTAAGAGACTAGTTGTGGACTATAGAAAGCTTAATATACTTATCAAAAAAGATTGATATTCATTTCCATTAACTATGGAATTAAGAGATTAATTAAACGGAGCTATCATATTCATCAAGATAGACCTGCGTAACGGGTATCATTTAATTAAAATAAAGAAAGACAAGAAATGAAAAATTGTTTTTAAAACAAAATATAAGCTATACAAGTATCAAATTATATTGTTCAAGCTAACTAATATACCAACTACTTTCATAAAACTTATAAATAATATATTGTTATTATATTTAGATACTTATTGTATATATTATTTAAATAATATTCTAGTATATTCAAATAATAAAAGCTAATATATTAAAAATGTTAGTAGCATCCTTGAAAGCTTAGTTAAAACAAATTTGCTATATAAATCAAATAAATATAAATTCTATGTTAAGGAAATAGAATTCTTAGGGTTTATTATATTAAGCTAAGGGCTTAAGATGAGTAAAAATAAGGTTAAGGTAATACTTAAATAAAAGCAGTTAAATACAATTAAGGAGTTATAATCCTTTCTAGAATTTGTCAACTTTTATCAAAGGTTTATTAAAGGTTATTCAGGGATTGCAACATTCTTAATCAATTTAATCAAGAAAAATCAAGGAAGTTTTAAATAAACCATCGAAATACAAAAAGCATTCGATACACTCAAACAAACAATAGCAAAGGAGCTAATATTATTGATATTCAATCCAAAAAAACCAATTATAATAGAAACCAACTCCTCTAATTTTACCATAAAAGCAATTCTAAGCCAGCCGGGCTAGAATAAGAAATACCAACTAATCACATTCTATTTACAAAAGCTATCATTAGCTGAATTGAATTATGAGATATATAATAAAGAATTATTAACGATAATAGATGCATTTAGAAAATAATGAGTGTATTTAGAAGGATTGAAGTATATAATATAAATATATATAGATTATAAGAACTTGATTTACTTTACTATAATAAAGCAATTAAACAAACAATAGATCAGATAATTAGAAACTATGGTCAATTACAATTTTAAGATTTCATATATCAAAAGATTAGAAAATACTAGGGCTAACGCTTTTAACCGAAAACCAGAATATTAAGAGAATAAGTTGTATGAATTATACGCTATATTCAAGAAAGAAGGCGAATTACTAGTTTACAATGCACCACAGCTCACAGCTACATATATATTGGAAAACAACTATCTCAAAATCCAAATCCAATCATATTACGATAAGAATACTATAGCTATACGCATATACAAAACAATAGAATCAGGATTTACAATAGAAAACGAGATTATATACTTTCATAGAAAAGTATACATTCCAAATCAAATGATTAAGGAATTTATAACAAAACAATATAAATTGCCAATATATGAATATTAAGGAATTATAAGAATATTTGTAAGAATATGGGAAATTAATTACTTTCTACAAATAAGAATAATAATTAAAGAAGTTGTTGGAAATTATGATATTTGTATATGAAACAAATTATTACGATATACTCCATATAATTAGCTTTAGACCCCAAATATGCCTTTTCAATTATAGAAGTCAATTATATAGAACTTTATAATCAAACTACTATTCTCAAAGGATTTTATTACAGAAATTGAGTATAACGCGATATTCAATGTAATAAATAGATTAATGAAATTTGTTTATATAATATTATTCAAAAAAACATAAAATACTAAACAATTAGCATATATGTTCCTAAAGGGCATAGTAAATATACACGGAATACCAAACAAAATAATCTTGGATTGAGATAAACTCTTTACCTCGAAATTCTGGATTACCTTATTAGCACTTATAGATATCAAGAGAAAGCTATCGATATCTTTTTATTTATAAATAGATGGTTAAATAGAAAGGATTAATCAAATAATAGAAGTATATCTTAAATGCTATATAAATTATTGATAAGATAATTGGGTAGAGTTATTACTCATAGCATAATTCGCATACAATACATCGGAAACGGAAACTACGAAAATCACACCAGTACGGGCTAATTTTGGGTTTAATCCTAAAGTATATTAAATATTGATATCATAAGAAGTCAATACCGAATCAACAATAATACAAGTCGAATAGTTAAAAGATTTATAAAAATAGTTTGCTTTTGATTTAAGATTTATATCATTCAGAATAATAGTTTACTATAATACAAAACATAGTATGGAATCTACACTTAAAGAGGGGGATAAAGTTTATCTGCTATAACAAAACATCAAAACTAAGAGATTAAGTAATAAACTCGATCACAGAAAATTAGGATTATTCAAGATTAATAAAATAATAGGAACTATCAATTATTGGTTAAAACTATTAGATATGATGAATATCTATTTAGTATTCTATATATCTTTATTCGAATTAATATCACTAGAAGTATCGAAAGTGTTATTAATAGAAATTAAACTAATCAATCCAAATGCTATATACAATATCAAAACAATATTAAATTGTAAATATGTTAAAGGTACAATTAAGTATTTAATTAAATGGTTAGATTACCTATATATCGAAAATTTATGGGAATTAAAAACAAACCTCAATTACTCTGAGAAATTGGAGGCATTCCATCAGCAATATCCGGATTTGCTTAGAAGGAAGGAGAATCTATTGAAGTAAGGATTGAAAGATTCAAGGAAAAGGAATCGAAAACAAAAAAACTGTTGTTAGAATTAGCAATAGAAATAAACGCCAATTCCTTTTCCTTTTCAATATACTCACTTTCTAATCTTTCCTCCTTTTCTAAAGTATCAAGCTTATTTAAAGTATGTAGACCATAGTACAGCATATCAGATTCACATTTCAACAAGGTACACTTTTGTTTTCGCAAACAAAGAACTTTAGCTATCACTTTTTAAGAAATACTTATAACGCATTCTTCTTCCTTCTCAAATCTAGTCTTTTGGTGGTCTAGATTATTCTAATTACTATCAAAAGGGCTACGAATGTTATATCTATATTCTTAATGGATACATTTAGTATACTGGGAAGAGTTTGGAGAAGATATAACATATTTGTACTTTTAGTATTCATACAAAGAATAAAACGACATTTCGAGATTGCAAGATTTAACAAAACAAATTAAGCATAATCTTTCCTTTCGTTTGTGAAAATTATTAATTATATTGAGAAGAAATAAACTATAATACAACTATATTCCAAAGTGGGGTAAGCTGTTACTATATAATACTTGGGATAAGTGCTAGGATAAAAAAGAAATAGTATTACGATGGTATCCAATATATTGTGTTATATAATATAATTACATATAATAGAGTGTTAAGGAGCTTTAGTACTTTTAAAATATATTGCGATTTTTAATGATTTAATATATAGGAGAAGTTTTAGGAATTAGGATAGAAAACGAAGGTTTATATAAGGGAATGAGTTTCATTATAATGTAGAGCTTTATATTTAAGAACAATCATTAGTTTTATTACTATAGTTATGAGAATTGCAATTAGTTACAACCTTATTGAATTCCTACTTGAAGTCTAGTCTAAATCACCTCGAGAGATCTCTAGACACTTCTATGTGACCCTAGAGGCAGCTCCCGTAACATATACAAAGGAACCTAATAGAGAAGAGTTTTGTAAATAAAAGTTATAAAGAAAATACAGAATAGTTTTGAGGTTAGAAGTAGGATATTAGGTAAGATTATTATTAATATTTAGTTATAATACTTTATATTTAAATTATTAATATATTTTCTTAATAACTAAAATATATTCTACTTTCTATTCAATATTATTAATAATATTAATTAAAGGTAGTAATTTAAGTATTTATTTAAAAAGTAGATTATTTATTACCTTACAGAATTTATTAAATAAAAATATAAAATAAACTTTTATAATAAATAATAAATTTAATTAAAAGGAATCTCCAGCCCAACCAATAATCCTGAATTTTCTCTAAATTAGATAATTCAGTTTTTTAGAAGATTATTATATTAAAAAGTCTCTTATATTAAATTATATATAATCTTTTATATCAAAATCAACTAAATAATAATATAAATTAATTAATTGAAATATCTTTTTTTATATTTATAAAATATTTTCTTTTACTCAATTAAATACTATTTTATTGTATTTAATATATTCTTTAATATCTATTATATTTAAATTATTAATAGATATAGTATTATTAAATTTCCAATCCCAAAAATTATAAGATAAATAACCATATAAAGTTTTATATAGAGTCTAATCATCTAATAATTTATAAGGAAGTATAAACTAAGCATAATTTATTATTAATAAGAATTCAAATCAATTATCTTGGTAATAGCTTATAAAAGATTATAAGTACTATTGGAAATATTAATTATAAATCTCAATCTAACTATCAATTTACAAATAGTAAGTAATAAACAGTTTAACTTATATTTCTAAAATATTATTGAATTCTTATTAGAATTTTGATATAAATTAAAAATTACAATTAAAAATTATAAATTTAAATAAACTATAATATCTATATATATAATATAGATATAATTGAGCTTGATTTTTTGAATTAATTAATTTGTAATAGAATATTGAGATTACTTATTTAATTAATTAATTAATAATAATAAATATATTATTATAATTATGCTTATCTTTATTAAAATTATAATAATCTATAGTGATATATTGTTATACTTATATAGAAATAAAAAGTGAATAGAGAAGATTGGGAATGTAATCTTTTGAAACAAAATTACATTTATATTTATAGTAATTCTGTATATATTAATCAATAATTTCAATCATATTTTTCTAATAATATTATTTTATTAAGAGAAAGTAAATCTTTTTTATATTAGGATATATAGTAGAGATTAAATTGTGAGCTTTATAAATCAAGTAAGTTTATAGATTATTGGTATCCGATATATATAGGCGATTATCATAAAATAATAGTTCTTTTTCAAAAATGAAATGCTTTTATAATCTAATTATTTAATTATATAAAGCTTCTAAACTCAAATAGAATTTATTTCTTTCAATAATGTAATTAATTATATTAAAAAGCGGGGATATTATATTGATATTAAGGTTTACAATTATATCTAGTTTTTATTAAAAGGATTTATATATAATCCTAGTATTAATCTGATTATTTTTTATAAGCTATTACAAGTAATTCTTCTTTTTAGTATTGTTTTACTAATTTAATTTATTAGTATAGTATATAAGTATATCTATAAATAAATTATTCTTTCTAGAATAATATATAATAATAAAGTTATAATCAGCCAATAACTCTACTCAATATATTTATTAAATATTTAATTATTTTATTAATATAAAGTACTTAAGCGCTTTATAATTAATATATACTTTAATTTAATATAATAATTTAGTAAATTCAGCTTTTCAATAATCTAGAGATTTAATAATTATAAGCATTTCTTTATTGTAAACTTTATAGTTTAGTTTAATAATAATTATTGTTTTCGAAAAATAAGTAATTAATAATTATTTGTTATTATACTTTTAAAAGAATATATTAACAATTATATTATTAAATATATTAGTTTTTAATATATAAAATAATATATAATTATAATACTATAAAAGAGAAATAGAGATAAGTCTATCTTTAAATATATCAAATACAATTTAATAGATTTTATTGAAATGGAATTTGATATTTGCTTTTGTAAATTTATAAAAAGATTTTATTATTATATTATAATTTTTAATAAATCAATAATAAAAATTATAAAAGTCTAAGAACAATTGAACATTTTTTATAATAATAAAATAAATCCAAATAATAATTATTTTAATTTTTTCTAAATTAATTTATACATCTTTTATAAAAATAATAAAATTTAAATATTTAATATATTTGATATTAAATTCGTATTTCTTAAGATTTACTTAAAGATTAGTAAATTCAAGTTATTTAAGGATATATTTAATATATTCCTTGTGTTTATTTTTGTTTTTAAAATATATAAAAATATTATTTAAATAAATTATATAGAAATTATTTAAATAATTAAATAAAATATTATTTATATATTATTAATAAGTTATAGAATCATTTATTAGTTCAAAGAATAAAACTTTATATTTATAAAAACTATATTGAATATGGAAGGTAATATATTCTTTAGAAGTAGAATTCATGTAAATATAATAAAATGTTTATTGAATATCCAATTTGATATATACCTTTATATTAATAAGTTATATAAATATCTTATTAATAAAAGATAAAAGATACTTATTTTTATATATTAAAGAATTAAATAATTGAAAGTCTATATAGAATTATAAGCTTTTATTTAGCTTTTTTATGAAGAGAATTGATATTGTGAATAGGGCTTAGCTAGATTCTATAAATCCTTTGGTTAAATTCTTGGTGATATATTTTTTAATGATTTTTAATTATTTAAGCAATATTTTATATAGAGAATTGTATTTGAAAGCTTTCTTATCTTTTTCTTTTAATATAATCTTATAATCATATAATTGAAAGGGAAATAGAATATCGAATTTGTGTTTAGAGAATGCTTAGTGATATAATTAATAATCTATAGGGATTAAAGGTTTTGTTTCAATATTTGCGATAATATAATTGAGGATGGCTATAATTTCTGATTTGGAACTTTTCAAAATAATAATTGTAATAAAAAGGTGATGTTTGATCTTTTAATTAGAATATTGGAGTGATATAATATAATCGATTTTTTCACACATTATTATAAAGATCTTATAATTCTTATTCTTTTTATAAATGAATTAGAATTATATTAGCTTGAGCATATAGATATTGAATATATTGGAAATATAAAGAGATAAAGATTTATATATAGTTTAGATAAAGACTTTAGAAAGAATAGATTTCTTCCCTAGATTTATTAAAATTTGAATCTTAATAGAAATTGGAGATGTTTCCTTAGTATTCTGAGAAGAGATAAAAAGTATTTTTAATAAAATCGCTACTATAATTTATTAATTATTATCCAATTTGTAATATATTTTATTTAATCGGACATCCCAATTATCAATATTTTATTATTTCAAATAATTGATTTTAAAAGCTTATAGATTATCTCTAATTAAAGATATATTTTTTAATAAAAAAATAATAAAAGAATACTCTATAGACTAATTGAGATATTAATTAAAGCAATCTAGTTTAACTCGAGCTTCTGCTATTTATATATAGTTTAGGATTATACTATATAAACTTAAGTCAATAATAAGGAATAGTATATATAACTATTATTAAATATTGATTGTAAAATTAAGGAATGTATAATGAGTAATAGCTTTGCTTTTTATATTATTATAGCTTTTAACTTTAATAGTAATATTAAGTAATAAAATACAAGATTTAAATATAGAAAATAATAATGAAAAAAGTATTTTATTAATGAATATATAATTATTCACTTTGAAATTTATAAGAGATTAGATATTATAGAAATATCCATTTTTTAAGAGTATATAGAGTAGATTTATAGAATCACCTTTTATTAGTTTTATTAAATCAAAGAATCTTATATTCTAAATTATATTTAAATGGGAACTTCGATCTAAGCATTTTAATTTAAATATTGGTTTTCTATATTTATAGCAGAATTGATAGTTTCCATTTAGATCTCTGGGTTTAGATCCTTTTTAATATCTTCCTTAGTATTATAAAAATCTTTAGTTTTTTCAATCTCCTAGATTTCTATTATAATATTAAAGTTATTTATATAAGAAATAATATTACAATTAACTTTTATAGCAAAGAATATAAAGCTATAAATAAAGCTGTTTTCTGAAACTGAGGTAGTATTTGACTTAAAGGTTTCTATATAGCCAATAGGAATACAAAAAGTAAATTGAGAACAAATCTGAGTAAATAGAATTATATCAATATATATTCGAATTATACTTTTAAATGTATTTTATATAAAAATAATAATATTAATTTTCTTAATTAGTATTTCCTTATTTAACTAATAGTAATTATATTTTTGAATAATAATCTTAAACTTGTTAATTTCTATAAGTTTATTAATTAATTCTTTAATAATACTATAGTCCTTAATATATAAACCGATTACTTATTAAAAAAAATCGAATATCTTTTTTTTCAAATTATAAAAGAGAATTTTATCATTCATAATTTCTGCTTATATAATAAGTAATTGGAACTTTCGATATTATACTACAAAATTACCTTTTTGAATATTATTAGGTATAATCTAGTATTTATATTCAATTCATGTATAATCAATCTCTATAGGGTTCTTATATATTACTGCGAGTTCATTGATTAATTAGAGTTCTATCAAGTGGGGGACCTGGGTATACAAAGAGTACAGATGTTCTTAAACTTCCCCTTTTGTTTAATCTATTATATAAAATCAATATTATAATTCTATAATAAGTAATATTATATATAGCTTTAATTATTCTATAATCAATAGTTATTATAAGCTTGCTTTTGATTTTATATTATCTTTAAATTTGAATAAAAGATTGATAAACTTTGGAATATATAGTCTTTTTATAAAGATAATATTAAAACAAAAATAGAATGCTTGATGGAATAATAAATTACAATTAAATGCGATTATTAATAAGTGGGAATTACTTTTAAAAGAAAAAAGAGATTATTATAAAAACTAACTTTATAAACAAATCTTTTTCTTATTTTTCTTTTTTTTGGGAATAAGAAATGCTCTTTTGATAAAGGTAATAGAAATATTAGAAATCTAAACTTTATAATTCTTAAAGGAATTTATATAATATTATTATTATTTTATAAATAAATGAAATGGGCAAGTGGTATTAGAATTACACTATAGCAATACTAATTGAAATCTTGTAATTTCATTTTATAATATTTTTATTATTAATACTTACTCTTTATAATCTTAAAGAGTTAATTCTAAATTGCTATCCTCAAAAGTTAATATTTTAATTAAGAAATCAATTTTATACTCTTTACTCTTTTTATATCTACCTATATTTATACTAGAATTGTAAGAAATATTATTATTATCTTTTTGAAATTGATTATTATTAGATATAGAAATTTGATTAATAAATAAATGATATAAGCTTTTTAAAATGAATAAATTGTATTCTAAACTGGATAGTATAGAAGATATAATAATAATATTTGTAATTTTATATATTTAAAGGAATATTTTTATTAAATCTTAATTGAAATAGATTTTCTTTTTATAAATAATATTAATATATAATTTATTTAAAAAGATATTATAATTATAAAGTATTATTTGAATAATTATTAAATAGTCATATAATTATATAATGAATTATAGATAATATGACATTTTGCCTTAGAAGAACTATAAGAGTAGGATATAATTTATCCTTAGAATCTACAATTATAGAATCGAGAGTAAAGCGCTTATAGAGTATTTCTATATACTAACTATGTACATGTGATTGAGCACGTGCGCAAGTGCGCATGTGAGCGATCGCAATTGCGATTGGGTGCGATCCGTGACATAATCTTTCACACTTACTATAACATCAACTAGAAAATGTTTTTCTATTAGAATTCCTTTCTTTTTAACACTTATTGTATTGAATCTAAATATTAATTTTTTATTAAGATAATATATCTTTAGTTTTTTATTCAGTAAGTACTTCTTTATTATGCAATTGAATCTTTTTAGTGTGTCGATATTTATTTAATATCTTATTTGCTTTTTAAAATATATAATTCTTTGTATTTAAAAGTGTATTTTTATAAGCTAATCTCTTTATACTTTTGGCTAAAGCTAATATAATTTCAAATATAGATATAGGAGAGCTTGATTAATAATAAGCTATTCGAGATTTTATTAAAGTTGATTACAAAAAAGTTTCAGTCGGATTGTAAAGAATTTGAGAGATCCACAAATCTGGATTAAAAGAAAGAGAAGTAGGTATATAAATTCAAATATCCAGTTTTGAGAATATAGTTTCAAAATCAAATAGTATTAAATCTATTTCTTGAAAGTCTATTTTTATATTTTGAATTATAATTGATTTTTGATATATAACTTTGAAAGCTATTAAAAATTCAATCTTTGAAATATGGTTAATATATACCTTAATAAATTCATTAATTTAAATACTATATAAATATTTTAGACTATCAAAATAGTTAATATTAAATGGTTGAATTAAATAATTTGAATATAATAGTAACTTTAGATATATTATATCATTTACTTTGCAATATAACTGAAAATATATTAATTCATAACTTTCATATCCATTCAGTATTAATATTCGATATTTGCCTTTTCTTTGATTTAAAGTATACTTATCAAAATATTTCAATTATTCTAAATCTATTTTATTGTTTGTTTATTTATTGAAAGTAGATTTAATAATTTAATCTATAAAGAAATCGGTTTTAGTATATCAATTGAAAAGATAAATCTGTTCTTGAACTATTAAAAATGAGAGTATAGTTTTACTCTCTCTATTACTATATATAATCACTATAGTCTATTCTTTATTATTTGATTATATTATCTTACTTCTGCTATTTCATTTAGTATTGGTTACAACCATTCCAGGGTATATTATACCTATTATAAAGCTGGTTTTATTAAAGTTATAGAAATTATAATTGAAAATATTATATTTTGTTTATATACTTGAAATTAAATGAAACTAGTTTTTAATAAACTTAGAATCTTTGTAAAGAATTTTTTGAAAATTATAAATATAATTAAAATATATTTTTAATTTTATATAACACTTTATAAATCAATAAATCTAAAGCTTTCTAATTTTCTTTGTACCTTTTAATTCAAGAATATAATTTGTTATATCTTTTATACCTTTAAGTTTAGGCAGAAACCCTTTATTATCTATATCAATTATATATTGAATAATCACTTCCTTTTCCAATTCTATAATCTTATAGATTTTGTATCGATATTCTGTATAAAAGGTAAAACTATTCATTCTATACTAAATTGTTATACATAGGATATTATATAGTTTAGCAGCTTTCCAAATACTTAATTTTTTGTTTTTTTGAATAGCTTTAATAATTAGAATGATTTGTGCTTCTTTATTAATTATTTCCATAATAGATTATTAATAAATCGCATATTAAAATAAAGAAATGATAATTGAGGTAAAAGTGGCCCATATGATGATATAGTCTATATGATGATAAACCACGTTATAAATTAATATATATATATATATATATAAATCAACACATACATATATATACATCTCAAAACCCTCAAAACCAACTATAATATACTTATCTTAATAACTTACTAACCTATAACCAAATATATAGATATCAGATAGCTATTCAGTTATAGAACCTTAAATTTTATAAGAAAAGAGAAAAGAAATAAATCAGGACTTGATGATTTGGTTTAGAAGAAGGAGAGAAATGCGGGAAGTGGTGGGATAGGTTGTAGATGAAAGCTGGGAAGAGTTTTGCTGTGATGTTATGGGGATGGGGATGGGGTGGATAGTTAGGTAGGGAGGGAGGGAGGTAGGTGGGTAGGTGGGTTTTTGATATTGGAGTTGGAGTTGGAGTGGGTTGGAGGAGATAGATTATTCTTGATGGGTGGTAGGGGGATGCTTAGGTGGGTATTTGATGTTGGAGTTGGGATTTGGAAGTGGGAAGTTGGAGTGGATTGAAGGGGAAGGGAAGGGATGGGATGACAAGATATACGAGAATTGCTGGAATGATGGGCGCGGTTAGTATGTTTTCGGATGAGGGGTTGTGGGTAGGGAGGTAGGTAGGTAGATGTATAGGGTTTATGAGTAAAAAATATATCTATGTTATGTGTATTGAGAGTTAGATATATAAAATGATTTGGATGTATATGTATAGTTTTTTTTGAGAATTGAGATTGTATATCTATCTATATGTGTGATGCAATACTGAGAAGGTTATGGTATAGTGGAGGGGAATTAGATGGATGGATATTGGATACTGGGTAGGTAGATCTTTCAAGTTGATTTCTTGATAAGGTGTCATGATACTTTTCGGTGTGATTGGATTTGAGTTTGAAGGGTTTAAAGAGGAGTCTGGGGTACTTGGGGGTAGAGGAGGGGTACATGAGTGGTGTGGGTAGGGGTATAGTTGATATATGGGTGAGCAAGAGTATGGCTGATTGAAAATTTATCATGTACTAGGTGTGTTTTACTTTGGGAAATTTGATTGATGATGTCACATACACATTTAGCATTTAGATTCTGCTAAGAAAATTAGTTTGTGGAATAGCGGCAGGGCAAGAATATCTAGTAAGCAAACATCCATTCCTTTGTTTAATCCTCTGCTTAGGTGGATGTCTTGCATGTACCTATGCAAAACTCTCCCTAACATGAATATCAAAAGACTTCCTCCTTGAGTTCCAACAAATGTATGTATCTATACTAAAAGTTCCCATAAGTTCATTAAATGTCCCTGAAAGACAAATCACATACTAGATACTTTGGTAGTAAAAGACATTCATCCCAATCCCCCATCAACTATTCAAGTGAAGTGCTCCCACCACTCGAACGACTAAGCAAACCAAAACAGCAAACCAAAACCTACAAACCACACCCTCGAGCATCTTAGTGTCTCGGCGTCCTAAGTGGGATTAGCTCCCACAAATCCAATTTTGGTAAATGGGGTACTGGGTAGTGCTTCTTGTTTGGCTTTGTCTTGTTGTTCCTTCCTTAGGTTTGTTTCTACAACTTCAACTTCTTTGACCTTAACACAACGATCTTTCAACAAGTTGCCATAGTTTCTGGTTGCCAACAACACAATGATATTGTTTTTTTAACTTGTGGATTGAATCAATAGATGATTCTTCTTAAATTGGGATTGTAAGTTCTGTTTCTCTTCTTCTACGTCCCTTTCAACTATCTTTTGGACCTTGAGTCGCAGTCACCGTCAACTCTAACTCTCAACTTTGAGACCTGAGTCTGCGCTACAGGCAGATAAATTTACTTTCACTGCATTAATAGGTCGCACTTGTATCTCTTCGAAGTACTCGTCAATTGATCTTGATGGTACGAAACTGACGCTGATTAAATAGGAACGAACTTCTTATCCAGTTACCTCGAGCTGATCACTTGATCTGCAAGATCGAGGAATGTTGTGAGAATCTTGATACAGGTGAGATATTAATCAAGTATCTATGAGCTTGCTTGGCTAACTTTGAAGTTGCTGCTAGATCAATTCCTCAACGCCTGGACTTCTGAACACCAAATCTGAAAAGATCGAGAACCCAGATTTACTCTGGTTTTCACTCTTTCTTGAATGACTCCTGTGGTCTCCAACTTACGTCGCTTGGCGACAAGCTCGTCGCGGTCGTTGCCAACGATACCATAGCGTCAAGAGAAGAAGTAAGTAATAACTACCTCTTTCTATCTCTGAGCTTTACTAACTCAAACAACAGACATCATCATGATGTGGCCTGTACACAGGTAGAGTTGTGAGTTAAATACAAGCTCGTGTCTACAGCCTCCCATCGCCTGCAAGCTTTCTCTGACAACATTTCACCATCGAAGAAATTTGAGGTTTGGCACAAGCACTCCGAGTGACCGAGAACCTATAACGAGAGATATTACTACGTTCAAGATCCAGCGGTACGTAACCTGATTCCAACAATTCCCTCTCATTACTAACATAGAATCAGTATTGCGAATGGAGTTAAGACAACGCGGCAAACATAACCGCGGAGCTCCTCCGGCTTTCTCGGTCGGCAAAGGGCTTGGCGGATTGGGCGGCACGATCGATCAAAGGAGCCGATATGAACTCGGCACTTCATACGCTGGCTAGAGTAAGTGTTGATGTTCCTCGTGCTGATGAACCTTTCTCCTTGACGCACGCTGACTCTTACTTGTGTCATTAGAGACAAGACAACATTGATCGACGGCTTCAATCGCTTTCCGATCAGCAAACGAAACGTACCAACAATCACCGTCATACTCACCCCGGTGCGGTTCACCGCTGGCTCTGATACTCAGGTGGTGAAGCCGGGGTAAATGATTGAAGGAGAGTTAGGTGAGAGTTCTTCATGGTATGTATTCAAATCTTGGTGTGGATTGTATGCACTTACTAATCTCTTGATAGGGATTGGGCATTGAACAATACTGAACAACAAATCCAAGAGACACTTCTCGGCGCGAGATGTAACATTGGAATGGATAGGTGGAAAAGTTTAGTGATTTGTTTAATACAATGGCAACGAAATTTACCTTTAGGTTTCTCACTGATTGCCGTGATCGGAGAACTGATCCTTGTTCCTGGTATGTAAATTGTGAAATGCATTGCATATCCATCGCCTCAAGGCGAACGGTCCAACTCTTCAATAGTTGTGAGCGTAAGGGATAATGCTAAATTTGTGTGTGTGGTGCTGGTGGTAGTATTCACAACAAAATTCGGAGAATGTAGGTTTTGTTTTTACCCAATTTCTTGAGTTGCAAATCACTAACACTTTATCAGATACATAATTGCCATCGTCAATCCTTGACCATTTCATACAGGGGTCACTCCCAAGACTTCGTCACAACCTCCACGCCTGTCTACTCGCCAGGGCATATCGACTACTTGCCTAATGAAGACCAGTACAGAGTACTTGGACCACGCGTCCAAGACTGTTGAAGCCCTGTAAGGGTGCTGTGTCTGCTATGGATGGGTTGGGTTGGCATCTACAGACCAATGTTCCAGCTCAACCCATCCAAGTACCATGGCACCAAGAAGGGTGGTCTGGTGAATTCCGACATTGACATGTGGTTGTCTTTCTTCGACAAAGTGATTAGTAAGTTTCTTCTCTCTTCCTTTTGTGTCTGGTGTGTGAAGCTGATTTTGGATAGGATGCAATAGAACACCATTTCGATGAAGAAGAAACCAGAGAGATCGAAGATGTGAATAGTCTCATCGAAGCGATCGATGGATAAACGGATTCCGCTGACGACGATGTAACGGTTTTGAAATATCTCAGAACTGCATTGAATTTTCTGCACAGCATTGTCTGTCTCTCGATACTCAAAGCTCATCTGTAAGTTTTCCAGTTCGAAGTTCGTTACCATGCTGAACTTTTTTATGCGGATATATGCTCACGAAATGGTAGTCGGATCCATCACTTTAAACTTCCTCTACCGTCCTTTATTGATTGAGAGACCACTTCAGTGGCGATTTCTCTTGGCCTCGGTCATTGAAAGAGTCTTCTGGATTTTCTCGGAAGACCGGTCTACTCTCAGAGTGTACTGCTCCTCCCATGCGTCCAACATCAAGATCAGTCGATGATGCACTCTTCTCGTGGAGACACAATGTATGTACCAAGACCTCACATTTTCATCACACATCTCTCTTGCTGATTGGTACTAACATATTTACAGCTCGACATGACCGTGGAGAAAGGCGACGAGGAGGCTATATCGCCAACTCTAGCCTATAGAGAGAACGAGAAGACGGGAGGGTTCTTTCGACTTTTTAAGAGAGATTCACGGACTTCTCACACCTCTACTATGGGTAGACGTCACGTCCTGGGGGCTGAAACAATTGTGGTGGAAATCTGTCATTACTGCAGCTGCAGATATTGTATATAAACCGTCATAGAAAATGAAATGAGGTTTCCCGTAGCCGCTTCGGCGTGCGTCTTCACATGATTTGAGTGATATTTATCGTGTGGGGAAATTGGAACGGTTGTCTTTTGGTAGCGGTAAGTTTCTTTCTCGTTATTACTAGTTGGATGGTTGCTAATTCTCTTTGCACGTAGACAGTGGTGTCTGTCGTGATAAGGTTTCGTCCTGGGATATCTGAATGGATTAGCGGAATGTTGAGAGGTAAATCATCATTTCATGTCCTGGATTTCGAACTCGTGCTAATGAAAACTATCAGCTCCACCCCGATACCTGGTTTCATAACGAGGGATCTCAGTCACGATCTACCAGCTTTCCCCATTAACCATCTCTTTGTTCATGATAATTGATCCTGTGCACCATGCCGAAGAAGTTCAAGATCTACGCTCCTCCCACAGCCAAATCGCATGTCTCAGCTCTTCCCGGCCAATTATCAATAAAGTCAGGGGAGCAGTCCACGACTAAGATTTGTTGAACCGTTTCTTCTGGAGCTAAAAACAACACTACTATCCTGCTTTTCTGGGAGGAACATCAGCAAGAGCCAGCCACTAGCATTGTTTCTGTTCCTCACTGCTGAGGTGCGTAGCCGAGCACTACCCCTCGATTTTGTTGGGGCTCTCAAGTTCCGTGAAGAGGTTCTCAAAAAACCGCCACTTTGCCTGCCAGTCCAGGAATTTTCACGACAACCTTCAAGCCGTTGATCGAGTTGTCCAGAAGGAACATTTGAAAGCATCCAAATTCTCGGGGTGAAGAGCCACCACCATTCCACTTCATTGGTGTGGTGAAGAGATCCACCAGAATTCGCCACATTTGCTTTCCTATGCAAGAGTTTCATGACAATATTCAAGCCATTGCCCTAGTTGTCCAGAAAGAACATTTGAAAGCTTCCATATTCCTGGGTGTGCAAAGTCAAGCACGACCCCTCGATTTTGGGTGTCACGACTCCCAGTGCAAGAATTTCACGACAATTTTCAACCCGGTGACATTGACCAAACAGTCCAGAAGGAACATTTGAATGCCCCCTATCGGGTGCGAGATCAGACGCCCCCACTTGATTATGGGCTCTCGCACCCCATCGATCCACCCACAATCGAAACCGATCATCCTCCCAAAACGTCCCCAGCCTATATCGCCGCCACTTCCCTGAATTTCAAGCGCCGCGGTTTCCGCCGCTCATGGACAGCACCAATCAATGAGCTCAACTTCACTTGTTTGGGTGTTGGTGGTGTGGCCTTCACCATCCAAAGCTAAATCCTATGACTATTGAAGTCGGTAATACGGGATTTGGAGCGTTCCTTATGGACGTCCCATTGAGGATATTGGAGCTGGTGCGTGTATTGTCAATAGACAGGAGTGCATGGATTGGAAGAATAATTCTGAGGGGGAATTTGAAGAGCAGATACTGTTGGAATCCTCCAAGATTCGCCATGTCTACTTTCCGGTCCAGGAATCTCACGATAATTCCCAATCTGTTAAGATTGTCCAGAAGGAACATTTGAATGCCTCAACAGTTTTCCGGTTTCCTGGCGACTTGCTGCCAGGAAACAAGACGAAAGACTAGGCTGGAGCGGCGTTTGGCAGAGCCGCATCTAGTACGACGCCCTCTGCCTATCAGACGGAGCATTGTATTTTCTTTTAGCAACCTGAAATCCAATTGCTGGATTGTCCAGAAGGAACATTTGAACGCCTCACTCAGCAACTGCTCAGCCCTATTTCTCTGCGCCCGGAGCTATGGGCAGGGAAATACTGGCGTCAACCCGTCAGCAACCCTTAACCAACCTCTCAATGACCACGCATGAGGGGGGAAGGAAAGGGAAGTACAAGTCAGAGAAAGGCTGGGCGGAGGTACAAAATCGTAAGTTATTGCCAACAAACAGCCTTCTTATCTTCATCGCTGATTCTATGTGATATATAGATCTTCGCAATTGTCCAGAAGTAACATTTGAATGCCTAAACAGTTTTCCGCCTTCCTGGAGACTTGCGGCAAGGAAACAAGACGAAAGAGTGGCACTGGAGCGGCGTTTGGCAGAGCCGCACTTGGTGCGACGCTCTCTGCCCAATAACAACAAATGGAGCATTGGATTTCTTAGCAACTTGACATCCAATTGCTGGACTTTTCGAAATCATCTTCTTTGTGTGCCGTTTTGGCCTATTGATATTGGAGGGGGTTTCAAAGTGGTCTGAGATTGGGCGAGGTCTGCACCATTTGTTGGTGGTCGAATGGGATTGGGAAGGCAAGGATAGAGGGGTTGAAGATGGAGAAGGTACAAAGATTGACGGAGTTTTGAGATTATGATCATGTCTATTGTGTTGTAGTACCTTTACTTTGTGTAGCAATATATTTTGTTCCCTCTAGCCGCTCCGGCGTGGCTTATTGTTGTGATACTGTGAGGTGTGTATTTCTGATGTACTAATCTTGCCTGATGTCTTTTTTTAATATAGCTGACAATTACCAGGAAAAGGAGAGTGATGAGCTCTTGGATGCAGCAATACCAAGCTAAGCTTGAAGGTTGAAATGACGCTCGAACAGGCATACTCCTCGGAGTAACCATGGAATATGCTGGTCATTTTATGCAGATACCGGCGGGTGCTCATTTCCTTTGAGGTAAATGAATTTGGCGGTAGATCTCACGCTAGTAGATTTTGACTAATGATGATCAGAATAGCCTCAGATACGCACGGCGAGATCCATGTCTTGAGATGGGACAACTATCCCGAGCCTTTCGAGGAAATGTCAGTATCTTAGACCATGATCTGCGTCTGGGGATGCTCTCAGAATCATCTGTCCGGACTTCGACAGAGTTCAAGAGAAGTGTCTCTTCGCTCGTTCCAGTATTCCTCAAAAGCAAGAAGGAGTAGGCAAGGCATTTGGGACCCTGTATTCCTGGCTTTGGAAATGGGGAAGGGAGTTCTCTCCTCTCCCATCCCAGAACCTTGGAGAAGATGAACATGATGATGCGACAGGAGGAAAACTTCCCTGACAGGGTCCTTGCTTCGTTCAATTATTGCAACTAGCCTCGCGTCTCTGCCTTCCAAGGTTGTTAGGCATCCGCAAACACCAATCACCTGAGGCGCAATTCTTTATCTCCCTTCCCGACATCAGTCGCAGACGCGATTATATCAGACCTGCACGACTTTCATTGAAAAGTCTCAGGGTTTACTCAAAATTCTGTCTGTGGATATCTAAGCTTAGGGGAGGAACTGCCCGAGAGAATCGACCGGTGAATCCGGCCAATTCTTTTCACATTGGAGTGAAAGAATTTCGACGTACCGAGATTTGTGTAAATTGGAGTTTACTGAGATCGCCGCCGAGAGAAGGTGATAGAGCTTTACATGGCCACTTTTGGGAATGGAGAGCGAGATAACCAGTCAGCATTGAAGCAGGCTGGACATGAAGAGGCGGGGCTACCTACTCCAAAAGCTGTCATCAAGATAGCTAGATAGCGAACATATTGGGAACTGGAACCAGTGTGGCTGGTACACCACATAAGCTTCCTCTATGAAAAGGCAACCGACAACTTTCCGCGCGTTATATCGGCATGACATTGCCAACAATATCGACTCCCGATACTACCTTGCCGCTCCCACAGTCTTCATCTCTGATACCCAAGCAATCTGTGAATATTCTTCATCGATCCTCGGAGATACAAAACCACCTACACTCCGCTGGTCCCTCGCTACAACATCCCACATTGAGCATGGAGCTACTTCCTTCCTTTTCTGCGGAAGAAGAGCTTAGCGAAGCCAAAAAGCGCATTCAAAAGGCAAGCATCCCCGAAATTGTTGACAAGCTCGAGTTCTGCTCGAGTGCTTTAGTTGCAACTCCAAATCTTGCTGGCTTGCTTTACGTCTACGACGGGCAAGGTAACTGGGGACGTTCAATGATAACAACGCTGAGCAGCAGGTCATTTGTATCAGAATGATCAAGCAAAGTGATTCAAAGTACGGCTCTTGCTACAAGACTTACCGGTAAGGTAACAGGGGACGTTCACGCTACACATCCTTGGCCCAAGGGCCCAAGTTTGTGTTTGGTCGGCGAGAGGAGAAGACAAAGCTCGCAACCTCAAGGTAAGTTCCCCATTCCACCAATTCATCTGGTCTAAACACTCATTATGATTCTAGGTTGCCAAATGAAGTTTACTCAGCTATCCTCACAATAGGAGGGCTGCGGCAAGCAGAAAAATTCCTGGAGACAATCGCTCATTCTCCGCCTGATATTTCAGGTCATGATTCTTCGGGATGCGCCGAATGGTTCTGCGACAAATCTAATTGTATAGCCTCCAGACGAAATGTAGCCAAAGGTTACAACGCGAGGAGAGCAGCCGTGGACCAATGGGTGTTGTTGCTCGCTCCTGTTGCGAAGTAATGTATATAAGGGCATGACCCCAACCATGCAGAAAATGAGTTTGAAGCTTGGAAGTAGTATCATTTGCCAGATCTCTGAAGATCATATTCCGTCGTCCAGTATTGGTTTCACATCGTAATTTTTATTCTTTCCGAGAGAAGACGCTGGAAGGATCAAGAATGGGAGTCTGTGGAGTGTTGAAGCGTTGATATGTTTGATTGTTCCTGGTGATAAGACAGAAGTAGTGGAGCCAAATTTAACGTCGATGAATTTCAAATAGCAAAAAAAAAGCCCCTTTCCAACAGGCGCATTTTGGCACGCAATTTCGGGGTTCGACGTGACAGAACATAGTGGTGAATTTGAGACATGTCGTGATATAAATCCGGGCAATATTTTGTGCACTCAGATGTAGAGCCGACGTATGACAGACATGGTGTTTTAAACAAAATCACAACATTTGTCTGATACTATGAGATTGAGGAACAGACAGAATTAGAATTGGTGGAAAGGATGGAATGCGGGTCCAAAGATGATACCTGAGAGGAATGAGGAGCTATGTGTCCTTAGCGAGACTGGGAGAGCTGGTTAGGATTGATCCTGAGATTTTGAAACCATTCTCTTGGTTTGAGGATGGTAATATCTCAATTGAAAGCTATGAATTTGTTCGTAGATTGGTGGTGGTAGACGGAAGTTGGCGAGACTGGGGAGTACCTAGGAATAGGTATCGCTTTTTGTGATCTTATCAGGAAGAGTAGTTGGTTGGATAGTGTTGTTGGTTCGGATGAAATGTTGTGCAGAAGCTGGTGTTTGCTATTCCGCAAAAGCAGCCTATTCCATATTTTGGATTACTCTTGTATAGAGAAGGGGAGTTGCAGCTTGTAGATAAGTAGGTCTTTTGTAAGACTACCCTTGCTTTCGGCTTGACGAGATAATGGTATCTGTCAAGAAACTCAATAATCCATTCTTACCATGAAAGGTAGAGAGCCGCTGAGAAACATCATCCTTGCCAGTCTCGTAGAACTGTATTCAGGAACTATCGTCATGGGGGGAAAGCAAACGTGGAACAATGAACATCAACGTGTCAGAGCTTGAGCTGACTTCCCCTGCAATTCTCTTTTCAGGTACTCTATATGAAGTACCTGCCTTCATCGACAATAGACATGGAACATTGAGTGGAACTCTGGAATGAAGCAGAGGCAGAAATAAACGCTGATTTATATCATCTTGATACATCCTCCGATGGAATGGGGTATGTTTAACTCTGCTGAATAAATATGCATCTTGAATGTATTCAAATAAGACGACGCCAAATAATAATGAATATTGATGTAATCAAACGAAATACTTTGTCTCTGGTGTATCTCTGGTGTATATTTACTATCTCATTGCCAAATATATCTTTTGAAAAAGGGTCTTGTTATTCAAAAATGCATATGATGATGAGCATTTTTAACTCATCCATAACATGATATCGTTCATTCACAGCTGCTGAAAACTTTCAAGAAGAAATGAATCATTCATTCTCTCTCATCCACACTTACCCATTCCATGAATTCATCTTGTGAATGCCGAAACCGAGGATGTGAAGTTGAGGGCCGTGCAGTACTTATCTTGATCACGTGCCAACAAATCCTATCAGTGCGGTTTTTTGATCCGCAGTAAGCCGTATTCATACTAGCGTCTCACACTACTGTGCCTTCCGATAATTAAGCGTTCAGGCTTACCATTAACAGTACAACAAAGAGTTTAAAGAGTTTGTCAACTTCGCCCCAAGAGTCTCTTCTTTCTAATACATCTCCATCTTCATCAACGTTCTTTTCAACATCAACACAACCACAACTTCACGTCTTTACGATCAGGTTTTCGCATCAAAAGAATTTGTACAATTGGAAAAGATATTTACACGGTCGGGAAAGAACTTAAGGCAAAGGAAAACAATTGATTTGGAGGGAAAAGAAAAAGAATAATACAAAGAAGAGAGAAAGAAGAGTGGATCATCTTGGTGATGCAAAATTGTGTTTGGTCTTGTGGAGGAAAGCGGCAGTTTTCAAAGAAAGAAAGAAACATCACAATAGCAGTATTATCTGCAATCTTGTACAATCATTTCCTTTTGAGAGAGCTTTTTCTGTGTCACCAGAGTTATCTCCAGTGATCGCAATCATACTTGATTTCACTTCATTTTCTTGAACGGAGAGAAGAATCTTGATATTGCACCGGTCGCATTCACGAAATATCCCTTCTACCCTTCCATATTCCATCATATTAACTTATTCCCAAGCGTTTACTTGATCTTATTGAGTGCATTGGAAGAGTAGTTTGTTTCTCTGTACACGCCAACGAAATCGATTTATTCAACTCGAGGATCAACAACTTCCTTTACAACTCCAACTTTTGATCAACTTAACCAACAGCAGTCATGACGTCCTCAGTGTTCTTCAAGTTCAGATCCCAAAAGGAACCCTCTAGAGTTGAATTTGATGGTACTGGTATCTCCGTATTTGAACTCAAGCGTGATATTATTATCAAGAGTGGATTAGGTGACGGAACCGATTTCGATCTTCAAATTTACAACGAAGCAGACAACGAAGGTAAGCATCTGTTATATTTCAAACTAGATATTGATTCTGATGCTGACCATTATAGAATATGATGACGATACTACCGTTATTCCACGATCAACTTCGATCATCGCTCGTCGACTACCCTCTATCAAGCCGGGAGCAGGTAGAGCTGCAAGATACATGTCGGGACAAATGCCGATAAAACAAAAGAATTCGTCGCGAAAAGAGCAAGGGAAGCAGGCAAATGCAAAGGCTGTTGCATCTACACAAGGGTTGGCACAAATGAATAGTGCGATGACTGAGGAGGAAAAGATGGAAGCTATGTTCCAGGCCCAAAGTGATCAATGGACGGCACAACAAGAAGATATGGCCAAGTAAGTTAATAATTCTTTTCCAACCCAGTAATCTATTCTAACAAATCTGTAGTCAAACCCCAGTCTTCCGACCAGGTGGTAAGAAAGGTCAACCCCCACCAAACGTTCCAGATCATGAACCACCAACTGGTTATATCTGTTATCGATGTGGAGAGAAAGGACATTGGATTCAAGTCTGCCCTACGAATGATGATCCAAACTTCGATAACAAGGCTCGGATTAAGCGTACAACTGGTATTCCAAGATCTTTCTTGAAGACTGTAGAGAAACCAGTTCAGTTGACCAATGATGGGACGGTGGATGATACAAAGACCCCATCTGGTGTGATGGTAAATGCTGAAGGAGAATTTGTCGTTGCTGAACCTGATAAAGCTTCATGGGAACAATTTCAGGCTAAGACCAAGTCATCTGCTGCTGCCCAGAAAGCTGCTGCTTTAGGAGATAAAGTTTTGAGAGATAGAGGATTGGAATGCGCGCTCGACATGAGAATATTCATAGATCCAATGAAGACGCCCTGTTGTGAGAAGACGTATTGCAATGACTGCATTACTAATGCTCTTATCGAAAGCGATTTCACATGCCCAGGATGTCAGACTGATGGAGTATTGATTGATGATCTGAAGCCTGATGATGAGATGACCGAAAAGATCAAGACTTATTTGGCAGAGAAAGATGCAGCCGCTAAGAAAGAAAAAGAAGACCAAAGAGCTAAAAGTCCTAGCGTAAAGTCTGAGGCTACCAAGACGCCTCCACAATCCAAAGCATCAATAATTGCAGGAAAAGCCAAATCGCCAACACCAAAGCAATCACCTAAATCAAAGTCACCAGAAGTCTTGAAGGTCTTGAAAAACAGTCCCAAGCAAGGAAAATCAGTTACCCCAGTTATTAGTGTTCCTGGCGCTCCGTCAGGACCTCAAGGTAAAAAGCGACCTGCAGATGAATTACTCGAGAATCCAAAAATTCCCAAAGGACCAAAAGCTATGCGTCAAAAAGAATCTGCCATGAACCCACAACAAAATTTGATGAACGGAATGAATGGTATGAACGGGTTTCCGAACATGAACAACATGCAACAACAATTCTACGGCAACGCAAATGGTTTCAATAACGGCATGCCAAACATGAACATGATGAACCAATTCGGTATGGGAGGTATGAATCCAATGATGGGCATGAATCCTATGATGGGAATGAATTTCCCGGGTATGAACAATATGCCTATGTTCAACAACGCAAACGCATTTGGAAATATGAATCCCATGATGAATGGAAATATGCCACAGATGAATGGAATGGGTAGAGGAATGAATGTACCAAATGGAGCAGCAGCTGGATTTCCTAACCAACAAAAGACTGTTTTTGCGGAACCTTTACCAAACGAAGAAGATAATGCATATTTCAGAAAACCAGTCAATCCTCATAGACATGTGGGAAGACAGAGGAGGGCGAGACCGAGTGATTACCGGGAGCTTTAAGGGATGTTTGTGATATCAGAACTGGTTTCCCTCGATATCATCGGTTTCAAAAAGACATCAAGGGGCTCTTGGTTCAAATCAAAAATAGCTGCTGGAGTTTTGATACAACATCTTGATACCAGCACATTGGTTTTTCCACAAAACCAATTCTTCTCAGAATTTGGCTGCTGTTTTATCTTGCTTCAGATTGCCAAAACTCAACTCGACATATTCAACATCAATCAACATGGCCACAAGGCTTTGCATCGCAGCGCAGGAGTCTTTTTTCGCATAACGCTTTCTTTCTTTCCTTCTGCTTTTTTCTCTTTGACTCTTTACTCTCTTCTCTTTTAAATTATACGCACGAAACGAAATAAACTAGAAACAAACGGATATGGTAGGCGTGGCATTGGGTGGCACATTGCGGCTTACATGCAGTTTGCTCGCTACAGGCAGAAACAGGCATTTTGGTGTTAAGGTTTTTACTTTGGGTTATGTATCATTGGGATTGGGATTTGCGATTTGCAATTAGGATTGCAGTCTGGGTTGGCATGGATATCGTTGCATTTGCATCTGCATTTGAGGATGGGGGAAGGGAGGCATTTTCATGATTACGGTGAATGATGGGGCGGGAGGACTTTTGATAGCAAGGACTAGTTACGGGGGTGCAGAGAAAAGGGAAGGGGGGTGAAGTACATAAAATGAATTGGGGTACATATTTGCAGATGAGAGATGGTGGATATCTTTTTGCGAGAATAGCGAAGTGAATGGATATCTTATCTGAATACCTAGATACTTGATGAGGTTTATGTGATCGTGATCGTGATTGTGATTGTGATGTGATGTTATATGATGTGTAATTTCCTTTGTGTGATGAATGGCAAGTTTTCGATTAATGTACTCTTCTGATGCACACCGATATCCAGCAATATCGTTGTTCACTTACATGCACTCCCTCACCCCCCATTTCTTCTTCTCGTCCACTCCTATGGATTGTCATTATATTCATATCCTTCTTTTACCATGCTATTTCATCCTATACTCTCTCGTCCCTTTCCATCCTACCCCTTTCCATCCTCTGCCATGTCATCTCTTCTCCTCTCTCCACAACGCACGAAAGATAACACCACCTCATCTTATTTTATTTACCTATTAATTCATCTACGAATTACACAGAAAACGTACTGTGCTGTGTACTGACATACTTGTGGCATGGAATCATATAACGCAGAGACACGAAAGATCGGAACTCCCATGGATGGCGACAGTGATATAATTTGGGTGTTGTACTGGGGATGGAGATGTGAGGAGGGAGGGGGGGCTTTTATAATGGGGATGGGTAATTAGTGGCGTGGAGGGAGGGGAAGAAGAGGGGGAAATTAGGGAGATTGGTAGGTTTGAGGGAGAAAGAGAGGGGTGAATGATTCAGTGTCAGATTCATGTCACCGGAGTTCGCTGACACATGTCCATGCTTACCTGGGTATGGGAATGTGGTGAAGATGTGGATGATTAAGTGAATCGAGCTCAATGAGTGTAAAAGTACAGGAGTAAAGATTGAGGGTCAAGATGAGGAAGAAATATTTATCTATATAAAGCGCCGTTTTCCCTGGTGGCATGAGATTGGTATCAAGGAGTCTTGAAATTCAATCGATATCAACATGTGGAATGGGATTCGGGGCTGGGGTACACAAGAAGGTGTAGTTTATTGTTTATTCTAGGGACCTCGGAGAGCGTGCTCTGATGGTGGGAATATGATTATTCTGGGGCTAGTATGAGAATGACGGTAATGAATGAAAGGTAAAGGATGACAAACAAACTTCAGCGACTCCCATCCAGAAGTATATAACTCCAATTTATAAGAATTGAAATGGAAAATCCCGTATATTAACAAGTATGCTATGATCTATAACACCGGGAATAGTGAACAAACAGGTACTGTTTGATTTCCATCAGCGGGATATGGACTACAATCTTTTGGTAGCGCTCGATCAGTCAAGCGACTTCGGTGCTCTTTCAACCATCCTTCATGGTGATAACTTAGATTTTTCATGAATAGTTTATAGATAATCTTCGGGATGAAGCCAGCTTTATGAGGAGCTTTGGATAATGATGAGCGAATTGGAATTTTGAACGAGGGGGTAGAAAGAGAAGGTGTGCTTGATTCACTTGACAACTTATGGTCAACAGACCTACACAAGCTTCAGGAGTTGAGTCACCGTCTCCTCCTTCTTGATTACGCTTTCCAAGCACTTGATATGGTTGTCTTATTATATAAGCTCCCTATCTCCAATAAATGAGGAGTAAGAATGACTAAATGAACTTCAACACAAGGAATACATGCGTGAGAAAATTTGATCGGTTCCATCTAGTTGATGGATCATCAAAGAAGATAGTGTTGTTCTGGTCAGTCCCGTGGCTGTAAGGTTTAGAGGTGAAAATTGATGGTAATAAGTATATAATCTGGCGGTGGATATCTGGAAATAAAGGTTTTGGACAGCATACGTGTGTTATTAATGACAGTGAAAATCTTCTTTATGATTAAATACTAGATGGGATGAGAAGTCCGGATGGTCATTTGTAAAAAATTTTGTAGGTTCAACTACTTCATATAGTCACGAATATTAGCGCCAATGCTAGCAGGTGCGTCAAATCTTTCCTGCCTGGCAGTAAGAGACTTGGCTAGTGTCTAATGAAGATCCGGAATGGACAGAAGGGCGGGTTTATATAGCATTCGCACTTGGAAACTAGAATATACTAAACAGATTTCTGACGGAGGATCTAGAAACGCGGGGTATGAGGTGCAATAAGTGTTCGTACACTATTATTGTAATGTAATGAAATAAGACGTGAAATGAGATAAAACGAGAGATCAAATTTTTGCTGTCATTTTGACCCGAAAAGGGGCATAGTTGGACGAAAACCCCGGTGTATAATCCTAGAATTTCTTACTCTAATTCAGCCTCAGGAGTTTTCAAAATTGAGTCATAGTCAAGAGGAGTGTTTGGTCATGTATAGGTGATAGCATACCACGTAGGTTTTGATGATTTATCTATATCAATGTAGGCTGGCAGCTGGCCATCTGGAATGTTGAGGTTCACAGTACCCCGTAGAGGTTTTTTGTTATATGTATGACCTTGTGAGTTTCAGATACCGCTGGTAAGCCAATGAATACTCTCTTGCTCAAGATTTAGTCATGTGAATTGATCTAGAGAGAATCATCTTATGATTTCATAGAGCTCAAGCAGAATTATAAGATAACTGAGGAGCGGGGTAAGGAACAAGTCGTTGAGGGGCTTCCTGATTCATTCACTTGAACTAGGTGCTTTGCACCTTATGCTTGCTAATGGCATCTTGTATAGATCATTAATAAAAAAGCAGCTGATACACCTTTTTGCTGTTTTGCAAGTGATAGGGTTTCCACGCGCGCCTCTTCTAGCTAGATCTTTCTATCCAACAGACCATAGCTCCAGTAACAAGAGGTATTGATATTTAAAGTGAAAGAAATGGAGAAATATCTTTTGTATGATGTTACAATTAGGATAGTGACAATGAAAAACCTGATGGGATGAAATGGGCGTATATGATTGTTATTGTCAACATCGTAGTAGAAAAACAATCAATTCAGGAATGCAACGACGATAGTACCAAAGGGATGGTATTACAGACACTTCAGTAGGATCCTTATTCCGCAATCATACAATGACATGAATGGTATTGAGGTTGATCAACCGTGATCCTTCTTCCGCTCGGTGGATCATACTTCTGGCATTTGATGGTATTCCAAACTGAGAGAAAGGAGGGGATGAGACAACAATTTATAGACCGTAACAATATTTTACGTCTTTCTTGTCCCCAACTAGAATCCACTTTTCTACAAATGACCTCTCTAGCTGTCGCGGATTTACGCTGTGAAGCATGCATAGGTACTCAAAAACCTGATGGGACATATTCTTGAATGATTATGTATGACAATATTTGAAGAACATAGAGATCTATTTATGCACTGGCTTGGTGATGCGGAGATGGGTAGGATTATGCCGCATGTAGTAGAAAACGAGAAGCGGGGTAGTTCTCGTGGTTCTAGGAGGACGTTTTCTTCATTCACTGCTCGCTGAATCACAATTACCTCACTACTCATAAAAAATTACATAGCCTGCTATATAAACTGATGATTCATCAAACCATTTGAAGCCATTATGCCCAACAAAATCGACGGGAGAAGAGTTTTATGCCGACCATCGAACCAAGAAGTTGAAAACATTGTATTATACCAAAAAGACCAAAGGCTTCGACCAAAGGAATGGAAGACAACGGATTAAATGGTTCTATCGAGCCACAGTTTTTTTCAGTTGATATCGGCATATTTGACAACAAAAGTAAGATAAAATGAGATGGTATTAATTGACTCAATCGGTTACCCCGGACTGCTCGTAGATATCATGATCCTCAATACCTGCTGATAAGCCTCTGTTACCATTCCTTTTGAGTTGTGAGAGACACAACTTGATATATGGACATCGAATCGCATTACAGGCTTTGGAATAAGATCAGACTCAAAGTGAGAGTTTGCTACCTTTATGCCCCCCCACGCGGGATTAACCACCTTTGCTGTTCGGTTATTTGGTGTATGTTGCGGGGTACTCTTCATGATACTGTAAAATTACTTTTTGATCATTCACGACTTGATTAGTGACGCCGTACATGATTTAGTGGGGTTCAATGGAGCAATTGCGACAGCTTGATATATAAAGTTACTTCTCAGTCCATATGAATGAAATAACAGGTAATTTGCTAGAAATAAACGTGTTGCAGTTCTATGCTTGAGACGGGTGGCAGCATCCTAAATCTCAGAGATAGCCTCAATTTGGCCGTATCTTTTGTGAATACAGAAGTGGAGATGACTGGATTTTACCACCAGATTGAGAGTGGCTTTATTGCCATGACTTATCAATGTTGTGACGACAAAAAACACTTGAATCATCGAGATGACAACAAAGAACAGCGGCAGTGACACTGATGGCAATTGACGATGAGAACGAAGATGAGAGAGGATGGATGTATGAACCAAACCCGTTTTGATGTATCCCCTGAGAAATCTTTGAGGAATGTAGAAGTGTTTAACAGAAATCCCATCTCATTATCTCGCCCCCAGGAATTACCTTTCGTCTGCAAGAACTTGGAACGAGATTTTGGCGTGCTTTATACTCCTACTCTACATCTCGAATGGGTATTATGGGCCATAGTATATGGTAAACGAGACAATGTTCATGGAACAATGAGACTTTTCTATTTTATTCACCATCAACTCAGATCAAGGCAACTGAATTGAAGCGAGCTGGAGAGGTTTAAAAGGGCTCCGGTCGGCTAGTTAGAGAGAATAAAACTGTTCGTATATACCGACCCAGTCTTGTGAGTATGTGCCTGGCATTGATGCGTTTCTATAATGTGTCCTCCTTGTATGATGGGAAGTATTGACCAATGTCGACGTGTGCAATGTAGTTTATGGGGTGATTCGAGCTTGAAGTGACAATAATGAGAGTGATAGCAATAAATGACAACAAAAGTGGGAGAAATTACAAAAAATGATTGGATGACATAGAAGACTTCCCGGAAATCAACATCTTAGCTCTCGGTTCTGAATCTTTGTTCTGGCACTCAACCTCTTGAAGTGTAGTTGGGAGACCATGCATACGCTACCTTCCAATCTAAATTCTGACTTGAGAGGTACCTGAGCAGAGCATAAATCGATAACACATAGCTCTGGGTGCATTGAGTAGAGAGCACGTTGCGTTCGGACTGGGTGAAACATATATAGGGAAGCCGTTGATTCTACTGGGCTAAAAAAAAATGGCTGAGATAACAGTTGGGGGAGTACTGGAGAATATTACATCATTCACTCAGGACAATCCGAGTCAACCATTTCTCATTGATTTACAAACCGTAAGAAATCTCTGTAACTTTCTTGTGCTGAAGTTCCCCTCGAATTTGTCATGAATATCAATCTCATTATGCTCTTCCAAAAATATGAGCACGTCATCTACCGCATTGTCAAACACACAGATATCTAAAACTCACAGATAATGAGGATTTCCGGGAAGTAATTTATACAGTTCCAGTCTATAGTCTTATAATTCAAGTCCAAGACAAGTTTGATGATTTGAACTGGGCAGCGAACATTATTAATAGCCAGAAATTATCCATAATTCCTTCACAACTCAGGAAGATGAAAAGGCAAGATTGAAGCCTGTGGTTCCAAGTCTTCATTCTGTTAATCCAGATCAACCCACACCTAGGTATCTATAAATGAACCACTAGTTCTTGATTCTTAGTGTATAATGATTCACCGCGAGTCGAGCAAAGACCTATACGAAGACACACAATTATTTAGGTCGGGTTGTATTGGTGCTAAACGGCAGTGCAAGATCTTGGAAGAGCAGGTCGCGGAATTTGAGATTGTAAATATGACACAGGAGCATTACTCAATGCTGGGAATGTCAATTGGATAGAAGTAAGGACCTTCTGATGAAATTATGAATGTCTATGCGGATTTCTTAAAAGGGAGGTAGAGAGCTTGAGTGGCGTGATGAAATTTCAGGATTTGAACTAGCATGGTAGGTAGGATGAAGCATAAGAAAGGAGGAACGTAATTCAAACTTCGAGCTCTGACGGACGATATGGCACAGGAGGATGATAGAAGAGTTGTGGGCTCGGGCTGGTTACACAAGTATAGAGTTGAAACGTTGAGGTAAAAATATTAGGGTAGAGATCAAACAGAGTCTTAGATAATATCTGTAGGTCTTTGAGACCGCCTATCATGCCTCTTTCAAGCTTCATGCAGGCAACTCACTAGGGATAGTTGCGTGTGAAAATGCTTGTATCGTCATGGGTATTTACCTCCTAAGACTACAAATGAATACAAAAGTATCACCACATCGGAACCACTGGTGTCAGAAACAGAAATCGTGCCGAAGTTTTGATCCGATAACGAAAGAGTGATGGGCAAGACAGCCCATTCAATTCGCTATCTCTTTTACCCTCAATTCTCTACACAATCTCTAATCTTGGAAGATAAGGACATTGACACGTGCGGGTCACACTACATGAGCCAAATGCGTGATATGCTTATCGGTTGTATCATTCACGATTATCAGATGCCTATTTGTAACATAGGACCAAATCTTCGTTGCCTCGATCGGAATCGATTGCATCAAGTATACTCATACAATACAATGCTGTTGTGTTTCAATGTCTATTATTGGTGATGATCATCAACTGAATGATTTAAAACGGCTGATAATATCACTACCGTTCGGTATATTGGAAGCCAGTACTTGACGTTGAAGAAAAGTTGGAGAAAACAATGCACATTATTAGATGTGTAATACAAAGATATGCGGACAAGGGGAACTCAATCAATACTTAAGTTGGTGGTACATCAAGAGGTTGTATTTCGCCAAGGATCTGTATTGTTTGGCGAATGCGAATTTGAGCGGGGGGGAGGGGTTGTATGTAAGTATGGGGTGAAATATACGACGATGATGTTCTCGCCAGCCTTCATAACTGTACCGTTATCTGGATTTGATCTGAGAGGATGTGATAAATTGATCGGGAGGTCGGGAGATGGATGCTATGCATATGTGAAAGCCGTCCCGTCTGTAAATACGACAACCTGACCGTTGACTTCCGTGGCGCGGGATAATATTGATGACAACGGAGGCAGGATTGTGATCAGTGGTTGGTAGAGCTGATGTCGTAGCTTACGAAGAAGCTGACGGATGGTTCAAAAACCGATATAGATCTGCAGTAAATAAAAGGGGGCACATATTCTCAAGAATTAGGTGATATTTCTAAATTTGTGGAAGCGGAGAATGAACGGCGGATAGGTAGTGTCAGGGAAAGGTTTATTGGTTGTAGATTTTACCGTAACACTCCGCATTACTAATCAACAACCAATCGCTAGATAATGTCACACCACTTATTAGTTACCTATGCAACTGTGATCTCTATGTTGATTACAATCTCATACTCTGTACCTGTAATTAAGAAAACTTGTTGGATTTGTTTGGGAATGAAAGGGGAAAGTACCAATGTCGTTCAAATATGTGGATCTTCGAATTTTCAAGCGCCCACAGTGGAGCTCAGCGGCGTGGGTTTACCATGGTATCAGGGGCAGCCTATCGGTAATTGCCTTCTGGAAGTTTCAACCTTCCGGTTGGAGAGAATATCTCCGAATCTTACTCAGATGTAGGACCTGGAATTTACGAAGTAAACTAGATTATAATACATGAGAGAGAAAAGAAGTCATTCCATCAAAAACGCCGAATATCTCGCTCTCGCAAAGGCAATAAACCGATTTCGGTTTGTGTGGTAAAGCAAACATTGGACTGTACGATGAAAAGATCCGGTTCCCCGGATTTACCATTCTGTACATTGAACTGTAAATGGTATCGCGGGTCCCCGCATTGACACACGAGATCTTTTACCTAATATGATACTTTCGAGCTACAGAAGATATCAATGTGAGGCTTTCAAATGGCAATGCCTTGTGTTTGGCGTATCGCTTCTCAATATATCATTTTTGTTAAGTTTTGGTATAGTATAAAGTTCTCGCCTCATCCATCCGTGACCATTACAAGGGCCATGGCTGTGTCTTCCTTTGCTTTGCCAGCGTCAGGCATCAAAGCTGTAACATGAAATATGATAGTCACTGTAGCATTGAGTGTAAACGTATTATCAATGCTAGTATGAAGATTGAGCTGGCGGTTTCTATGACTCCTTTTGCTCACCTCATCCCGTACCCGAGATAAGCGGAAGGTAAGGCCCGTTCCTGTTTCTAATGGTTGGATGAGATGTTGGTATGAGTCGACGAAGTTTTCAAGAAGCTGCAAACAAGAATAAAAAAGGTCTTTCCACTGAAAATACCATACTTTGCATACGGAAGTCTCGTCTACATGTTGCAATAGAATATTGCAGATGAATGGTTTGCAAGCAGGCCAAGTAACTTGGTAAGGCCAGGTCTGGAAGATTTTACGACATTACTTCTCCCCCTTACGGCACATTCCAGTCTTGTCTCTCCCCATGTTTTCTAAATCAATCTGAGAGCATACTCCACATATAAGGCCGAATGCAGTAAGACTTCAATCATACCTTCATATCCCCTTCTTCAAATTTGACAAGTCACAACGTGGGGGTTTAGGTTGTGATAAATCTGGCAGCAACCGTCGATGGTATTTCGATATCCAAGACAATCAAGAAAGCTAAAATCTACCTACTCACATAAGCCGAACCCAAAATTTGTTCTCATTAACACAAAATAGAAATGCGACGAATGAAGAAACCAAATCAATTCGTTTTTAGATTGCCAACATCAACGATCGTAACATTTGGCTTTTTGTACAATGTTGCTTTCGCAGCTTCCCAGCTTCTGCCTAACGTAAACGCTGACGCTCTCATTCTATATGATTCGGTCAAACGTCAATCCACACCGCTACTCGAAAAAGATGAGATGAGAAAACTTTCGGAATCCGTAGTGAAGCATATTAATGAACCATTCATATTATATGATAGCTGTCCTTGCACTGTACTGTATGATTACGCACATCCCGGTTGGATTTATAGACGGAGTTATAAATTGTACGAAACATTTCGTATCACTACCGATAACACTTGGCGAGATGAAGGGGGCAAACGAAAGCAATCCTACCGAGGAAATTCAACCCAACCTACAACTGCTCGGAATATGACTTCATATTAAAACAGACAACATGTTAAATCTCGGGGGGGCCGTGATCTGAATACATAATCATCATTTTCTAAAACAATGATATCAAGAGTAAAAAGCAATAAAATCTAAGCCAAGACATGGTACTTACGGGTTCGATGATCCGGAAGCAACGTTAATGAGTAGGATTAGAAAAAGAAAAAACGATCTAAACTCCACTTTCACATTTATCCGTCTTCTTCTCAGGGTTCCTCCTCCAATATCCAGAAAATATGCCTGTCAACCCCACGAAATTCCATGCTTTCTCACATATGCAAGGATACAAAACTGTTACAGTAGTAAGGCTGGAAACAGCTCAACAACACAACATAATCCGATATAGTACATATTCCAAGAAACTGGGGGTTATGTTTTAGATTGGACGAGAATCAACGAGATGCAAATACAGCGAATGCAGTAGTATTTCTAGGGGCTTCCCTGTAATAGAGTGACAATTCAACAATTTAGGAGTGTCCGGGGCACTCGGGTTCGAAAGGCTATATGCTATGCTAGTAATGCTATTATGCTAATAATATGGTAGTACGCCGGAGATTTGCAATTATTATTCTATTTCCTGTTGGTATAGTTGCAATTGTTTTTGCTTTATTGTTTATACTATTCAATTTCCTTGGATTTTGTTGCAGAAACCCTCGCATCGTAGGATGCCTCAGACCGATCATTGATCAAAGCCAGTAACGCACGCACAGCATCACGACCGAAACGATCCATAACCCTGGTTTACTAAATTCGAACATTCTTAGATGAGACTGGGGTAATAACTAAATTGTGAGGCGGCTTCCCGAAGGGATGATTGTCTTGAATTATTTTCCTTTTCTTTTTCGGCTTTGCAATTAGCTGTTTCTTTGTCAACATATTTTTTTTCATCTGTACCATGTATTTGGTAAGGGGGAATCATACCGGATATGATATTATTAATTTATCAAGGTTTCGTTTGGTACTGTATAGTAGCAGTGGATGCAAGATAAATTCATTCGTTTGCCCCCCTCTCTGTCGTTTAGTTTTTGTTTAATTCTTCATTACAAGATCATTCTCTTCAAGACTTGTTTTTTACTCTCCCATCTCACTCTGCCTCATAATCATTACACTATTTTGCCTCATATCTGCGAGTGCGCCTGAGCAAAGCATCCGTTCGTTGCAAAAGCGTCAAGTGTATCACCAACTTACCAACAATTAATCCATCGTTCCAGAAGGATCGTAAGCGCTTATCAACCTTCCCCATTTCCCCATACAGATCCAACGTTCTCTGGTGCGTAGTAGCTGTTTCCCCCCATTATCTCCAACCAACCCCGAACTGACCCCAAACTTATTAGCCCACGTACAATCTGGGGTAGCACCAGAAAATAATACATAAAGGTCCAAGGTCTCTCAACCTCCTCACCATATTCAAGCCGACCTTCACATACAACCGTCCTCTACATCAGACCTCATCATACACGAATACTTCCTAATTCGAATAATAATATAAGTTAATCACTCACATCATCAAACATGCCTTCTCAATCATCAACCACTACAATGGCCGTACCTGTTCCTCGTCGCCGTCTATCTCCACTTCTTACCTCTTCCACCTTTGGCGAAGACGTCAGTTTCTATCTTGACACCGTCAAAGCGAACTCTAAGAACAAGACTCCATATATCTTCCACGAGAACGAATATGCCCCACCTGCCCCACCTCCACCATCCCCAATTAACTTCCCCGCCGAAAGTTGGAGCCCCGCTTGTCGAAGATAGACACACCTCTCTTCACTAGCAAATTTACATTGGCAGTTCCATCACAGGGGTGTACGTTAGCACGCATTTAATCATGTGAGGATTTAGATACATACATTCGATGTATCTTCTTAGTCCGTGATTACCTACCGCATTTTCATTTCGTCGCGTTTCGAATTTCGGCTTTGGTTTCATCATACGTGAAGCAACATTTTCTTTAGGTTCATTCATGGAGGGAAGGATATGGCAGACAGTAGCCCGTTCATCAAATGGAGTTGATTCATTCTTTCTACAGCATTCTACACACCATCTCCATCTCGGCAACAACAACAATAGTTACAGTACTATGAATAGGACATCGCTCACGCGTGTATTGGGATTTTCATCAGGAGTTTTAAAAATGGGGGGTTATTATAATGATTCATTAAATTCATTCATTGGATACTTTGACAGGATATGATATTTTAGTTATTGGGCTTTGTTTCTCTGGTTTTGCTTTCTTGCTCCTGGCATGAGCGTCTGTACATTTGGAGGGGTAAGGGAATAGCATGGGATGGAATAGGATGGACCGGGATGGAATGGGATGGTATTTGGATCCATAGGAAAGGGCACTGTGTACTCTATAGAGGTTCTTTTTAGGCAGGCCATGAATGAAAGAATTATCAAGTACCTCTTTTCCACTTGACTCATACTGTGAATGGATGGCCAATTATGATGAACAGTCTCTGACCTTTCTCTTTTCTGTTCACCGCATATATAATGCTTACATAGCACATCTACATAGCTACATAAAAGCCCTCATTTACCCCAACCCATCCCGAAAATGTTCCCGTCAACAATTACCCCGAGTCTCACCCCACAAACTCACTATCTGCAAATCCGGGGAAGTAAGGAATACGAACCATGCATGCGAAGAATCCAAACTTAAATCTAGATTCCAAATCTCATTACGATACTTTTACTGATAATGGCTTAATAGTGGCTTGATGTTAATATTAAGTAAATATGCACGCTAGCAGCATGAACCGAGAAAGGTTAAATACGGTACCGAACCGGATACGGCTCGGGAGAAAACCGACGAGAATGCGGATATTTCGGGTTCAGAAGCTTTTTGAGAGGGGAAACTGAGATTATGTTAATTTAATTGTTTGAGAAGAATGCGGAAGTTTCCGTTTTTTAGCAAAGTCAAAATTTTATTTGTTGGAAACACGTGTTGCACTAGTACTAGTTTGGCGAGCTGGCCTTCACTCGACCTCACACATGTCATTATTAGTATAGATTATCAGCTACACAGTATCTAGGTTCTTGGTGTTAAGTTCATATCGCGGCTATACTGGGCATGTACAACCTGTGGGCCCACCAATCCAGAAGGTGGGGGAGATAGTGATATGCACGTGATGGTATGTGATGGTGGGGGCACGGCATGGGAGTACAACTCAACAAGCTTTTCACTTCTCAGTTTGTTGCTCTCTAGCATTCAATTGCTCTCTATTCAATCATTGAAACTTAATCATGACGGCTACAGATGAAATACCAGGTCAAGCAGGACTCCCATCTCCTAATCCCACTGAATCTTTCTGGCATAGTGAGCCTTCGAAGATCTTATTGGGTCATAGAACTACGGATAATCTTCCCACAAAGGCTGATGTTGTTATTATTGGGAGTGGTATTGCAGGGACTTCAGCTGCACATTGGTTAAGAGAGCATGACGATGGAAAAGACCTCAATGTGGTGATGTTAGAGGCGAGAGAAGCTTGTTGGGGAGCAACTGGTAGAGTGAGTTAGGCGTCGTCTCGAGTCTATAATCTATTAGTGTCTGATCACTAACGAGACTACGAAATTCAGAACGGAGGTCATTGTCAGCCTCTTGTTTATGCTTCACCTCCAGAAGTTGGGGCTTTTGAAGTGAGAAATTATGAGGACATCAAGTCTTTTGTGGCAAAAAATGATGTTCAATGTGATTGGAAATCTTTATCCAGTTGCCACTCTTATATGTCAGAAGATCAGTTCGAGGTAGCCGTCAAAGCTGCGGAAGCTCTCAAGGATCTGGAGCCAACACTTGGCAAATTAGTCACCATTATCACCAAAGATTCTACTAATCCCTCATTATCGGACCTTCGAATTCCCACAGCAGCTGGCGCAATTGCAACCTCCAAAGCCGCCTCACTCTGGCCGTATAAATTGGTTGCATGGGTTCTAGAAGATTTGATCTCTAAGAATAAATCCTCAAGTTCCCCAAAATTCAATCTCCAAACTTCAACACCCGTAACTGGGCTTCAAAAATCTTCTTCAGAATGGATAATTCATACTTCTCGCGGCCAACTTTCAGCTCCCAAAGTTTTGTTGGCAACGAATGCCTACACATCACATCTTCTTCCCTCTTTCTCTGATCTCATTACTCCTGTCCGTGGTGAAATGTCTTCGCTTCTCCCTCCATCTACCATGTCCCCGGCCATAGAATCCTCAAATAAACCATTGGAATACTCTTATAGTATCATGGGTCATTTCGGTCAAAACATAACCCGAGATGATTATCTCGTCCAGCGACCTTTTTCCTCCACGTCATCATCAGAACGAGAATCAGGAGGAGAATTGATGTTTGGTGGAGGTCGCCAATTTGCTGCTCGAGCTGGTCTGGGCGTCTTCGATGATTCGTCTATTGATCCTCCTGCTGCGAATTATCTCCGTCGCGAGCTGCCCCGTACACTCAATCTTCATAACAATGAAGAAGAGCTCGAGGCTACTTATGAATGGAGTGGAATCATGGGATTTAGTAGAGACAATTGGCCTTGGGTGGGAAATGTGAGTCAGAAATTGGGAGGCGGAGAGGGTTTATATGTTTGTGCTGGTTTCACAGGACATGGAATGCCGACGGCGAGATTGAGTGCTAAAGCAGCTGTAGGCTTGATGATGGGAGATAAGATGGAGACTATTGATTTACCGCAGAGGTATGTACTGAGTGAAGAAAGAGTTAGAAAGGCGAGAGAGCTGGATGTGGTTTGTGTTGCAGATGAGAAGGGAGAATTTTGCTAGAGTGGTGGGGTTGTGGTTTTCGGATGGGAGTACATTATATGTGGGATTTAAGCCCAAAGTATTGTGCCCTCACTTTCATTCATACTTTTTCTATTCTTTTTAATATGCGTTTCCCTATTTTATCCTTTTGTTTAATAAATAACCATACGGGCGCTCTAAGATTGCTTCTAAAGCCAGATTCTCGTTTTCTTACGAATCAATTTCATCATCACCACAGGGTAATTTTGGACATCATTATCACTGTGTTATTTAACATTCACTACACCGTATCATATGGGAGATGGTAATTGCATGAGGATCAACTCTTGCATCGGTATTTGAGAAAAATAACCTCAACCTCAATAAAAAACAAGGCTCGTAAGGTTCTTGGTCCAACTTCCCTAGCTCAACGTTCCGTTTTGATGCATACCTTCCTAGTGAACTCATCTTTGATCAAAACCTCCTCAGTAGGTTCCTCCTTGATGATCTCTTCCTTAACATCCTCTATCTTGACATTTTCCTGCTTGATTGCCCTCTCCTCAATACTCTCTTTCTTAATATCTTCCACATCGTTATCCTTCATCACACGCTTCAATTCATCATCTACCCAAACATTATATTCCGAATACTGTCCCTTATCCTGCAATCTCTTTCGTTCCTTCTCCAACCACTCGCCATACCACAACCCCGTTTTCCACTCGAGATAAACTAATTCATCCCACGCAACCTTCTTCACTCGTTCCCAATGCTGACGTCGAATATCGCTATTAATCCGACTTCCTAATTTATCTAGATACTCCTGCACTACCTCTTGATTATATCGCATAATCAAAGTACCGAGACTAGGAGCCGCGATATCGCGCAAACAATCGCGCGTCTCGCGATAAATCAATTTGTGGTGGAAGTTATAGATAAATCGCGCGTTCATTTTGTCGGAGTCGCAGGCGAATTCTGGCTGTAGAGGTTTCCAATGTCTGTGTCCACTGGTGTTGATAAACAGTTTCCATGATCCATGGGCGTAGAGTTGTGAGCCGTCGGGGTTGAGGTAGTAGTAATGACCATCTTCTTAGAAATGGTCAGTTGTGGAATTCATTGGAGACAGCTGGTTACAGAAAGTGCTAAAAAGAAGTGTAGAACAAACCACCGAAATTGTAGTATTTGACACCAGTGAGCTGCAAAAAGGTTAGACTTTGATGAGCAGTGGAGGGGAGTGGAGATGGTACTCTGGTAGCGAGTCTATTTGGAGGTATATCCATGTAATAGGCTAGAGACATTGCGATATCAAGCATTAAATGTCGCGAAAGTTCAGGGAGGAGATTTTATGAGATTGAGTCCTGCAATTTTTCACTCTAGAGGGATTAAATGCTTGAAATATTAATGTTTGATCAAATTAATTGTTCTCATAGTGAATGTTCTAGTTTTTGGAGTGGGTGATAGTGAATTTAATGAAAACATAGGCTGAAAGAAAAGAAGCTGTGAGAGAGTGTGTTTGCGAGCAAGATTTATGAAGAGGGTTGATTGCAATATTGACCCCATTGTGTGCACTGTCACATCTCTTTCAAGCTTCAAAATGCTGAGTCTTTGAAATAAATGAGACCATAAGACACATTCAAGGTTTGATTGGTTCATAATCGTATTTTGGTCTAAGAACCTGTAAGTACTTTCTGCATACCACCACCCATATTTCTACAAAGACCTGATAATCTCTTCTACTGAAATTGGCTGTTCTTCTACATTCGCCAATCTCCCCTTCAAGACACGTATCGTTTCTCGAGTCTCTTCAATTTCCTCTTCCTTACAATGCGCCTTCCCATCTCCTCTCCACCATTCTAAATTCCCCTCTTCCCTCTCAATGTCATTCTCAAAATGTTTCTTCCATGCTTTAATCATTTCTGCCCTTTCTCCTTTCCAGTCTCCATGATTAGCAATAGCCCTTTCTAGCAATTCATTTGCATCATTGACTAATTTCTCTTTCTCCTCAAGAATGATATTTAACATTATCACGTCTTCGGGTTCTTTATCAGGATTACGATCCCATACCCCCATACGCACACGCCTAGAATGAGAATTTAGTGATTCTGTAACGCTATCAAGATTGAGCTTTTGATATATTATATCAGAGGCAGAGTCACACGCGTGGTTCTTTATGGCTAAAAACTCGCGCCAGCGGGAGTAGGCAGAGTCAAAGCTGGTGTGGTTGAAGTTATGGGGCCAGCCGTATGTTCGGAAGAGGAGTCTTAGATCTTCGTACTGGATGATGTTAGAAAATCATACAAGTGAGCTTTAAGACATAAAGAAATGGTGGAAAGGATGGTATCGATGTTGAGTTCACAACACTTAGAGTTGAGATGACTTTAGGGGAAAAAAAGGAATACATCTTCATCCCATTCTGATAACATTCTACGGTCTTCAGAGCTTGGAATCCATTGAAGTTTTAAAAGCCTGTTGGTAAAATCTTCGAAGACTTCCCCAGCGTGGCGGCTGGGAAGATGGTCATGGGAATTGCGATTACGACTCTGGAGACCCCCAGGGTAGTTATATATGCCGGGATCTTCGCTACGACCGGAATCATGACCTTCCATTGTTATATGGCCTGATTTGAGTTAATATTAATCAGCAGATTTGAGTTGATCTATAGGAGATTGGAGGTAAAACATAGATGTAGGTACTCAGGTCAAATAGAGAAGGGATCTGAGGGGTAGTAGAACGAAAGTCTCAACGACGTGAGATATAATAATGACAATTCAGAACTCTCACCATTTCTCGTGTCAAGAAACATCATCGTTCCATGATTTCCACATTCATTGATACAGATTTCCCAAGGTCTCATATACTCCCCGTTTTCATCATCAAATCCGCCTTCAGGAGAAGAAAATCCCGGATCTCGGCTCTGCATTAACACTTCCAGATTCCTCATATCAGCAAAACTTCCGCCAAGGATAAACTCGTCTTCATTACAATACCCTTCTATATATGGTAGGGCTTGAAGAAGTTCAATGACTTGTGGTTCAAGATCATAGGACTTGGCGAGTTCTACGTCGATGGGAGGATCGTGGGGTGCATATTTGATGTAGGAGGCGGGAAAGTAACGCATTTTGGCGAGAAGTTCGTAGTATTGTGTTATGAGTGTTACTATATCCTGTTGATCATAAATTCCATTTTTCTCGGGCTGGCCAAGCAAGGTTATACCAGGAAGTGTTTGCATTTGATAAGACATGACATTCGAATTTGGAGGAAATTTTGGAGACGTAATTCATGAGTTGAAAAGGAACGAGTAGGTAGGTGTGTAAATAAGATGGAATCACAATAATGAATCAAGGTAATGGAATTTGATTTATATATGTTAGGTAGAATATAGAAACCACCTAGCGAAGCTTCCCCTTTCCAGGTGGCTGCCTACCACAAAAAGTGGAGCCAGGCTCGAGCCAGGTTGAAGATGAAGTCTTGTCACATGTTAAATCGATCACATGATACCAACTCACCTCATTGAGAATTGTGCCAAATACACCGCCTAAATCTTCGACTTGAACATCAGCAAAATCAATACAATTAAATCATGTTTATTCAAACATAATCTCTTAATGATCTCACCAACGGATTTCCAAGAAGCAAAGCTCTGAGGCTATTGCTTGACTGAATCACTCAATGTTCAGGAGACTGGTTTGTAGAATTTCAATCCATATCTGATGTGCAATTATTGAAGTTTTTAGAATCTCCACGGCCGGATACCCAACTCACTGTACCGCCGCAATGTACTTTGTGTACCAAGACAGTGGAATCGGAGCCATGAATGTGCATTCGTAAGGTATTATTCATCAGAACTTGTTTCTGAAAAGATACCTCAGTCCCCTACGAATGATTGGTTATTTGATATTCCTCCAGAATCCAATTCACCAAACGAACTTGGAGTGCCTCTTCCGCCTACAGCCGTCCTTTCGAAAAATACAATTGATTGGGACGCTGTAAACAAAATCTTCATGAAACGCCCGAGATTAGCCAAAAGTGTTATTGGACACGGTGATTCCGGATTCAGTAAGGTTGCTTTCCTTGCTTCTCTGAACACGACCATATTGAGTAAAGCACACTGTACTTTTGAATATGAAAGTCAGAGTTATTTTGCAACGGATGGTCAGAGAATTCTGTCTAAATGCAGTCTGACTTTCAAACTTCCTGATGAAGCTCCTTTAAATGTCGTTGGGCTATCTACCAAAAAGGTAGGTTCAGTCCTTCAAGTAAATTGGAAAGCTTTACTAACCAACAGCTTTAGTGGTTAGCCAGAGGAGTTGCACTTTTGCAACTTTTCCCCATCCTTGAAGAAAAACAACTATTAGATAACTTGTTACCCCTCATCTCACCAAAATGGGTTGCCAAAACAGAAGAAGAGAAGCCTGGTCATAATGTTCAATCCACAGAGACTCGGCCAGTAGTGCCAATCGTACCAACAGAGACAAAATCAATTCCGGATGCCTTGTCAACACCCACAACAGAACAAGAGAAGCTTGATCATAATATTCAATCCACAAAGACTCAATCAATAAGGCCAATCATATCAACAGAGATAAAATCAATTCTGGATGCTCTGTTAATACCCAAAGAACCACCAGCAGAACCGAAATTAAAGTCGGCAAAAAAACCGAAGGAGCTCACACCAAATCGTCTTGTCACTCTTGAAGTGTTTAATTATGCAGCAAAATATCTACATATCCCGGAATACACTGTCACTTCCCAGACAGATTCTAAGAAAGATTACCCGAGTAGCCCCGTTACATCAAAAAAGCCTACAACTCCAAAAACAAAGTTTACTGTCACTATATCTTTGCCTGAACATAGTATTCATGCCACCGCAACCAGTTTCGATCTCAAGCTCACGGAGGCTATGGCATGTACAGAGTTCAAAGTGCAAGCTGAGAAGCACCATATTTCAAATAGCATACCTTCCGATTCATCAGAAGAACCAATCGTTTTAACCACTGCAAACGTGAGAAATTTTATGGATTTCTATAATGACTACAATGACAAATTAGTCATTCAGATAAATCGCGAGGGCGACATTTTCAAAAGTCAAGCCTTTACCAAGGATTCTAACACTGCTGCTCTTCAAACACTTGGTCCAGCTATTGAGAGAAGTAGTTCTCGTGACCTTGAAACGTTGAGTCTCCTAGTCGCTGCAGTCACACTAGTCAAGCAAAGGCCTCAACTACTCTTGGATTATTCAAAAAAGCTGGATGTAAGAACTGGAAAGTACGTGGGCAAAGCCCTTCCTATGGAGCTTAAACTACACCAGACTAGTCTGGAGTTAATGCAACGCACGGTAGATACCACCACAAAGCTAAACTTATCAACACTACCTACTCGTGAATGTAAGGACCATGATGTTCCTCCCTTGGTGGATTACGACAAAACTCGCTTTGAGTATTCTTATGACTGGAAAGTTAAACAACGTTCCCGCGATTTATCGAAGTGGTCTTCTCAACGTTCGCACCAACAGAAATACTCGAAGCTACTCCCTTTAAACCAGAATTCGTCTGAAGTATTGAATCACGTTGAAAACAATCAATTCTCTATTTTAATCGGGAAAACTGGGAGTGGAAAAACGACTCAATTGTCTCAAATCATTCTGGATGAATATATCCGTACGAAACGTGGTGGAGAGTGTAGGGTCATTTGTACGCAACCGCGAAGGATAGCCGCAAAATCAGTGGCAGAACGTGTTGCTCAAGAACGTGGTCAAATGCTTGGTGATCAAGTCGGTTACAAGGTAGGTTTTGATACTGAACTCCCCGACCCTCGCGGAAGCATCACGTATTGTACCACAGGAATCATCTTACAACAGTTAATACACCATCCCGATACTCTACTACACGAAATATCACATCTTATTATTGATGAAGTACATGAGAGAGATCTGGATATCGACTTTCTCTTGACAATGGTTAAAAAGCTTGTGAAAGAGAGAATTGAAGCTGGAAAGCCTACGCCAAAAGTGTGCTTGATGAGTGCTACCGCCGACGCCGAGATGCTTCAGGAATATTTCGCTTTCAAAACTGAAACCCGGGAGATTGCCTGTCCAGTTCTGCATGTAGAGGGTCGAGCTTTCCCTGTCGAAAAATATTTTCTCGAAAATATAATGGATACTTTCAAAGAAACATATCCAACAGGTCATTTTATCTGGGATCTCCTCGACTCGAGCAGGAATAAAGCTTATTTGAAAAGTGAAGAGCGGATCAAGAAGACAGATTTGGTTATGGACATTGAGAATGAACAGCCTAAATCGGTTATCAAATGGGACAGCCATGACGATGATCCCGATAGTCTACAGAAGCAGATAACAATGGACACTTTGGAGGGGCAAGTGCCCGTTGATCTGGCTGCTATTGTGATTGCGCACATAGCGAATACCACAGAAGATGGCGCAATACTACTTTTCCTGCCAGGCATACGAAGCATCAACATCATTGAAAAAAATCTCAAGACGCAGGATTATTTTAATATAAACTTCAATGACGAAAATAAGTTCAAGATTTTGAAATTACACTCCTCTACTGCAGATAGACATCAGGAGGTCTTCGAGCCAGTCTCTCCAGGTTGTCGAAAGATCATTTTAGCCACAAATGTTGCTGAAACATCAATCACTATCGACGATATTCAATATGTTGTGGATACTGGAAAATACAAGGAAGACAATTTTCATCAAATGTTGCGAATTTGGTCATTGTCTTGTAAATGGGTTAGCAAGTCAAGTGTGAAACAGAGATCAGGTCGAGCAGGCCGTGTTCAAAACGGCAATTATTATGGTCTCTTTTCGTAAGTCATCCCTTCAACTCCCTTCGCTTTTTAATATTGACATGAGGCAGGAAACTCCGCTATGATTCCCTTAGAATGACTCCCCGTCCAGGAATGAGTCGCGTCGATTTGCAAAGCACCTGTCTCGCAGTTAAAATACTGGGTTACAATGAACCTATTCAGGATTTCTTAGCTAGCGCTCCAGAGCCTCCATCACCGAAAGCCATACAGTCAAGCATCGAGGGTCTTCAAACACTTGGAGCACTCACCCCCACGGAGAAAATTACTCCTTTGGGCCGAATAATTGGAATGCTCCCGCTGAGGCCTACACTGGGCAAAATGGTAATTCTCGGAATCATTTTTCGTTGTCTAGATTCTATGATAATTTTAGCAGCCTTCGACAATAAAATACTGCATGTGCGTCCACTGGATATGGAAGAAGAATCTGATGCGGCAATGAGAGGATTTGCAAGGTCATCCAAAAGCGATCATGTCGCCATGCTCAATGCTTTCCGTGCGCTTCGCCAATTGGAAGAAGTTGATGGTCGCGAAGTCATGACCTCGTTTGCGCACCAGAAATTTCTTAGTGTGGCAAGTTATGACACAGTGAAGCGAAACATTGGTTTAATCCAACAAGCGCTTCGCAGAAATGGTTTGGTGCTAAACCAGGAGATTCATGGCGTGGCCGGACTTGGTGAAAAGTATGGCGGAGAGATACTAAATGAAAACTCAGATCAGGATGAATTAATTAGAGCACTTCTTGTACAGGGCTTGTATCCACACATTGGTACATGGAATAATCACGAAACCAAATATCAAATTGTCGCCAACGAGAAAGTACTCATCGACGTACACCCTTCTTCTATCAATCACCCTTGGAAACGACCCAACTTGAAAGTTGAAGGTATTGCATCGTCATCAAAAGGCAATGCCCAGTTGTTGTCTTTCGATAAGCTCACTCTCCTAAGCAATAAAAAACTGGTTATGCAACGTACAACTGCTGTAACACCTTTTATGGTATCTTTGTTTAGCGGGACGCTGAATCGAAGTGCAGATAATGCAGACCAAGTCGAAGTGGATAATTGGCTTCCATTCGATGTGCGGAGCACAGACAAACTAAGAGACTCAGAGGGCGTCGCCGGACAGACCCTCGTACGTTTCAATAAGGCATTGCGACAGCTAGAGAATATTTCTTTCAACGATCTGGCCAACGGTGAATACCATGTAGACAATGAATTATCACATGATTTCGCAAAAGCTTTGAAGGGAATGTTAATTACGGAACAGGATGTCGATAGACTTGTGGAAGAGAATGAACTCGACCTTGCTATGGACCTACGCAAGTTTTGGAATCGAACCGAATCGCCACTTGATAAGATACCACCGAAAGAACCCAAGGAGATCGTACCAAAGTTTTCACTACTTGAAGAAACACAACATGATGAAGATTCTTACGGGTCTTTTTTGGAATTGGTTGAAAGTGCCTTGGAAGGACCCATCACAACTGGACTTTACTCGGAAGCAGCATCTTCCTCATTACAAGCCGAGTCACAGCCTTTCACTGGAAACATGGTCACTAAAGAAAGTGATGGTGTCGAATCAGAGAAGTCTGAAAATTCTATTCCTTTGAAGTACATGCCTGGATCTAAATTTCTGAACCAACGTCGATATACTGGAAATGCGCCTCCGAAAGACCAGCTCGGCAGCCCGAAAACCCCTCCTAAGAAGAAACCTAAAGATAATAAAATCGATCACTTATTGCACGACATTTTTAAAGGATTGTGAAACTCATATTCGCAAAAGTGAAGAGGCTTCCCACAATCTATTTCAATAATTCTGCTTTTGATCTTCTCAGAAAGCATCTTTATCAGGAATGAAAACCCAGAATGTTACTCCCGGAGATCATGAACAGTACTTCTACGACTGCTTTTGATGCTATCAGACGCGGTCCATGCCGATATCGAAAAACTGAAGGATAATTTCTGAATAACCCGAGTAGTATTCCTACAGCCGCTCTCAATATTTCTTATCATGATTGCAGCTGCCCGGAAGATCAAAAACACTGAAATCAACCCCAAGTGTCTTCCCTTGGATGAAAACCTCGCACAAGATTTTCCAAAAAAATACAGCCAGGTATTAGAGACATCTTCAAGAATTCCAGAAAATCTCTCATAAATCATCGCAAACATAATCCACGATACCTCAATCCATCAATCTACAAAAATTTCTCCGTCTCTCTCCCACACAATTCCACAAACCCAGCTGAAATCCCAGATTCTCCCACAATCAAAGACTTGATTCCTTCAGGAAGACTACCAAATCTTCCCGAAAGAAATATATAAGCTCCACTCTTCTCAGATATCAATTCGGGGAAAAGTGCGCCCATAACTCAGTATATGCCCCGCAAATCAATGGGTACACTATAAATTTATCCTATAACCTTAGATATGGCCATGCGCATAATCAGTTGCGTCCAGATGGGGTAGCGTATGAAAACGATCATGGTGCTTTATCAGACATGCAATGTGATGATGGAAGTTGGGAGACTGGTTGGATGTACAAGTATATATTTGATGGAATGAAAATTGGGAATTACGCAGTTACAACATTATCATGAAGGTATATATCGTCCAGTTCAATACTGAAGCACTATAATATTATTAAGAACGCTTGAACTTAAATACAGCTGTACAGGATATAAAGAGGCGATCCACAATTGAGTTGTGAAATGATAGTATATATTTGCCGTCGTAGAAAAGACGACGTGAAGTAACTTGCTTATAGACTCTAGTATGCACCAATTGGAGCTTATGAGAATACAATGAAGAAATATGAATATCAAAACTACCAGTTGATAAATAAACAATGTGATGATTGCACTATCAAATGCTCACAGAATAAACACAAATCGTCGCAAACGTGTAACGAAAACGAGTCACGTGATATAAATGATATTAAGCAATGCAACAACAAATTCATCAACGATTTTTCCAACACCATCTAAAAAAAGCCGGGAATAAAACCTGGGAATGGTTCTTATTCCCAGCTTCCTAAACATGCTATCAATTTCAATGATTTGAGGATGGTGTCTTGAAAATGGATGGAATATTAGGGACAAAAAATTAGATGTGCAACAAAACTTTTTTGAGGTGATAAGCACGTGATTTATGACTAAGATGGTAGGGTAAGTTGGTGGGCTCGGGGTGACATCATAGATGTAGAAATGTGATTTGTGTTGGAATCTTATTACGGATGGCGAATGGTGAATGAAGAGAAATAGATAGAGAGAAGCGCTATATGGCAGAGTCATATTCAGTATCCTCAAATTAACAAATAAATTCGATACTTTCTAATATCACGATTGATTGATCTAGATATCTACAATAGTCACGTGTCGTTACCAGTATATAATTTGGAATTGCAATAGAATGGATACCTCACCTACTGCTACTCACTCATTCTTCACTGGACGAGGCTTTATCGTATAATTATTAACCTGCTCAATGCATGCAAACCCCAAAGCAAAAACAAAAGCTTAAGCTTAAACTCATTACAACCCCATAAACGTGTGATCGACATCCATCTCGCTCCTGATCCGGGGTACGAAAGTCAATCATGATGTCAGTGCTTTCTACTCTGTATGCCCAGGTGTGATTGTAAGATTACAATGTGATTGTGGCTTAGGTAGTCCAGAATGCTCCATCCCAAGCTGTTTTCAGCTGTGCAAGAAAGGCGAAGCATGTACTTTGTAGTAGGTACGAACACGCCATCACAAAGTCTGGAGATGGATGCATGCGTGCACCAATGAGATGAGGGATGTGCAATCATATGTGTTGCTGCGCCGAGTTTACGAAGTATAAGATGTGAGGAATCCGAATATCCGTTTTCTTGGAGGGATGTTGTGGGTGCGGAGAGGAATGATGTGGAATTTATGTGTGGAATCTATGGAATCTACCTATGGATTGATGGAATTGATGGAATTTATGGAATTTATGGAATTTATGGAATTTATGGAATTTATGAGAGCACAATAACTGCGCCAAAATACTATGCGTACTTAGCGTATTATCTACCTACCTACCTTATTACTAGGCACATGTTGATGTAAAAAGCCGCGTCCCAAGCTCCGAGCTCGTAACTAGGGTGTGCAGAGTGAAGTTTGAATAAAGAAAATGGGCGCGGCAGATTGTAGATCCATACACTATTCTACACTATTAACCAAGAAAAGATTGGATGCCATGCTTTTTGCACAGAGTGCCATGAAACTAAGGTACTGGGTTTGGAGAGAGGTACCAGTTGTTGGAGGATAAGAACCTTGGAAAAGTTGGATTTGTATGTTGTATTTTGTATTCACCTGTTCCGATACTTTGAATTTTGGTTCTTCCACAACTTTTCAACACAACAACTACTATATTTCATACCATTCTCGATATCCTTCGAAATATTCGATACGATTCAACAACAATTTTAGAAAGAAAAGAATATTAGAGAAAGATCAACAATATGGGTGTTCTTCCAATTGATACCCGTGAAGCTCTTTATTTGAATGAGCTCACGTCGAGAGCTACATGTTATCGCAATGGTTATGGGTCCGTATTCTCTCATTGTTTACTACCTCCTCTTGATTCATGTGAATCATATCAAAATCATCATTTCAATCAGACTCTAACTCCCATTCCAGTTATTACAGATGTAATTCCGCCTGGAGTCGCTTTGGAAGATGGATTCTCGCTGGTGTATTGATATTCGTCGGTCTTATATTACTTTTTGCCATCATGTAAGTGTTATATTTATTCTCTCCCTCACCCTCTCCAACCCACAACCCAAACCTAACCTAACAACTCCAGGTGCATCTCCAAACGTCGTCGTCGCCGCAACCAAATCGGCTCCACAAACCAACCCATGGCATACACCCAACCCGCGGCCACCTACGGCCAAGCACCCGCCAGCTACAATTACTCGCAGCCGCAACAATCGTATGCGCCGCCCGCGGGTGCACCACCCATGTATGGTGGTGCGCATCAGGGTGCGAATGCGGATTACTATGGGACGAGTGGGGTGACGCAGCCGGCGAATACTTATGCGAAGTAGAGGGTTGTGATGGAGGATGGGGAGGAGGGGATTACATGATTCCTGTGAGGTGGTAGGCGGGGAGGTGCACTGCGTACATATTGGTATGAGAGATACGATTGATACAACTGCGAATGCGAATGCAAATGCTGCATAATGATTAATGGATAATATGTTGGCGTTAGCGCTGATTTCTGGATGGGTGGATGGATGGGTGGGGGGGAGGGATATGGATTTACAGGATTTTCAATGACAATTCATTCATTCATTCATTCATTCATTCTACTTATGTATTCGTGATGCTATGGAACATATTACTATGAAGATCTATCTCTATGATATTGAGACTTATGGTATGCAATACACTCACTCCATGACTTCTCTCACTCACCAACCTAGGCCGTGTAAGCTATGGACATTCGTACTCGTCCCAATTTCAGCTCAATTTCAGCTCAAATCCACGAAATGGATAAGGTTAATACAAATAAACCAACCCAATTCTAATTCCTTCTCCGAGGTCTTCTATGATTGATACTATCTAGTATACTGCGATATAACTCTCCTACATTAACCGAATCCCCGAATTCAACTACTGGTAAAGTAAGTACCTCAATACCTCAGTACCTACGCACCTAGTGCCACCCCTCCTCCCACATTTCCCCAATCCCGAGGTCCTTCCTTCTGTGCGTGATAAAAAAGTGTGGCTTGATATTTCCTCGCGCCATCCAGGCACAGCCACAATCACTTCAGGGATCTCCAGGCTCCAGCTAGTGTTGAATTTGTGGAGTATATGAGGGGGTGATATCCTATTTGGGTGGGTACCTAGATATTTTTCTTCTTGTGCGATGTTGAAGAGGAAAATAGCATACACTGGTAGGTAGGTGGGTAGGTAGGTAGGTGGGTGGGTAGGTAGGTAGGTCGCACAAGGAAATGATGGTAATGGCGGTGTTGGATGGAGTGTCAATTGCAGAATTTGATGTTTATTCTTTCTGCTAATCCTTTACTCGTAAGTAACATCAATCCCAGCTGGAGACCCCAAAAGAAAGTTTAATCTCTCAAAGAGCAGATATCAATACAGCAAGGTAACATCGTTCTATCTGATCTCAAGATATTTACATTCTAGTAGCCTATGCGAATATTGATATCTCTCTAGTGTTTCCTTTCTTTTGTTATGGTAGTATTATCAATATCTCCATATGCAGATAATTCCACAGGACGACAGATAAGCAGTGTTATCACATTACACCATTCCCTCAAGGAAAGAAAAACAAGGTAGTCTTGGTCCGTTTGAATCGAGAGTGCCTTTAGCTCGAATGCATCATATTTCATCTCACTGGGTCCGATTCCTATCACAATATTATCAATATTCGTTTGCTCACCAGATTCAAATTTTCCAACGGCAGTCGGAAGTCCATTCCCAGAAGAAAGCCTGGAAAATGGCTTTGTGTACCAAGACATTTCGATGGCACGGATAGGTAGGTTGTTGGGAAAGTGTGAGTTTGTTTTTTTGAGAGCGTTTGTAATGCGGGGATTTGAAAAGGAACTGTCATGCTTTTGGAAGTGCGTACCCGTTCATTTCAAAAATTCTTTCGGCCAGCGTCGATCATTATTGTGTTGATGACGAATTTGAGATATATCAGTTGCCATCGTTTTCACACCTATACAAAGCATATTCTGAGAATAATTCCTTCATATATTGGTGATTAATTAATTGACCTGTCAAGACTCTCTATATACCAATAGGGGAGCATCTTTCATGGAGGCTTGGAAAAAGCATAGAATGAAAATCTGCAGTATACACCGACGGGATTCATTGCACACCGGTAGTCTGGTAAAGCAAATCTCTTTTGCGTTTGCTGTGGGAAGTATGCAGATATCCGAAGAGTGCAAAATATCCGGAGCATGTCTCATCACTCAGCCATACTCTCTATCAAATTGACAGGATTACAAACGGGGAAGTGTAAGCATTTCTATTCAGGACCTATATTGGTGCTTAGAATGCCATTTTCACTCTGATATCGTTTCACTATTTGAAGTTCATTCTCAAATTTCGTGGTTGAGCATCAAATCTTTGTATCTTCCTCAATTTACTCGAAAATCTATAAACTATGTCGACTTCATTTTATACTCCATTGAAAGAGAATAAAATACGAGTTCTCGAGATATTACCATCCGAAGAATTCTCTGAGATCATTAATACTATCTGCCGTATTATCTCCCTGGCATCTGGTACTTCTACTGAGGTCTATGTTGCATTGTCATACACATAGGGAAAACCGAACGATACTTCCTACATCTGGGTCAACGGTCACAAACACAAAGTCACTCCCAATTTAGAGTCAGCTTCACGGCACCTAAGAGGCGACAAGAACAAGACTGTTATTTGGGTGGATGCTGTTTGTATCAACCAGAATGACATCCCCGAGAGAGATGCACAATTGAAAATTATGGCGGACATTTACAAGAAAGCCAAAATGGGGCTTTCGTGGTTAGGGGAGGAGTCTGATGATAGCTCTTTGGCGTTCAGAATGATCCAACGATGGGCCTCATTTTCGGTGCGTAAGGTGTCATCAGGTAGCCTGCGCGCATTTCTCGAAAACAAACTACAAGATGAGATATTCATGCCAAGATCTGTTACCGCTCTTAAGAACATGCTGCAAAGACCATATTGGAAGCGAGTCTGGATACAACAAGAAGTTGCCCTGCCTCCCATAGTTACGATGTAATGTGGGCATGAACGTCTATCATTCGATGTATCCTTTACTTTTGCCGCAATGATGTCAGCGACTTTATTGGGTCATGAGCTAGGTCACTGGGAAGGCTTTAATCAGGACTTGTTACCTACACTGATGGATATCGCGCCATTAGCTAATTTGAGCAATCGCCGACTAACACAATGGTTTGATTCTCAGCAAGGCAGAATCCCGAGATTACTAACAATTTACTGGGGAACCATCTTTCTCAAGAGCACTGATCCAAGGGACTACATATACGCACTTCTTGGGCTCCCTTATCTCGAAAAATATCGATCGCTTATTCGCCCAAGCTATACCAAGTCAACTCCACAAGTGTTTTCTGAAGCTGCCCGTATCATGATTGAGGAGGAGAACAGCCTGAAGCCTATAGCTGACGCTTGCAGCTTATACTGCCCGGACGCTTCACTGCCATCTTGGGTGCCTGACTGGGCAGCTGAGAGCATGAAATTCTTCCCTTTTAGTTATAGAGAATCTGTTATTCATTCTACAGACCTCGTTCCCGAATTTCGACATCTCGGGAGAAAAACTACTGGCCCCGTAAAGGATATATCTGATTTCGTCGACTTTTCGGCAGATGGCAAAATTCTATCAGTCATCGGTCTTTTACACGATGAAGTGTCTTGCTTGATAGGTTTTATTCAGTCTGCACAGGCGCCAAAGCATATTATTAAAGTACCTCAGGTTGAGAATAATTTGTTACCAAATGGTCTCACGTTTCTGGAGGCTATGTTTCGTATCTTTGTGACATTGGATATCGATATCTCGCTTGATACTTATCGGCGAGAAGACAACCCAAGATTCATCTTGGCAGTATATTCTTTTCTAAAAATGATGGTAGAAGAGAGGTATCAAAAATCGACATGCAGGAGTGTATTCGGTTATGATCTCCAAGAGATAATCAGATTAGTCGAGGATAACCCAGTTGCTCATAGAAAAATGTCGATATTCTATAAAGAAGCATATGCTCTCATCTCATACCGGTTTTTCTTCCAAACGAAAAATGGAACACTAGGATTAGGGCCCTTTGGTATGGTCCCAGGAGATGAAATCTATCATTTGGTAGGACATAATGAAGATTACATATTGCGAAAATTTGGAGATCATTACCGTGTAATCGGGGACACACGAATTGTTCGGGCAGAACTTCCTCCATATTCTGATGGTGGTTATGAAACCATCGAGATTCACTGAATTCTATTGTAAATCGGATGACACCGCTTCATTAGTTGGTGAATTACTTGGTCTCTATCCTGGAGGGTCAGGTGGGAGATTTATGGTACCATCCGGTGCTGTCGATGAATATGCAGCTGTGTCCCACCATTTTTCTCTCATGCAGGAAAGGAGTTATGATTTTGCAGAGGCTTGTTTGGTTGGTTTCGGGACGAGAACACGTGATATGTTTCGGTCGAGCTGGGTTATTGTTAGATCGAGGAGTTCATCTTGCTACTGGCGTTTTGATTTTGATACCTATCTACGACATTACATGCGTTGATGACTTTCTGCATTTGATGCGTGTACTTTTGCGTTTCGTTTGCGTTTTTCTGGGACCTTTTTGCTTTCCTTTTATCTTTGTGCTTGGTGGGGATTTGTAGAGTCAGAGTATTGGTACTGGGTGCTTGGGTTTATGAAACCATGTTGGTCGTCTGATAGTGGGGTTAGTTGTTTGTTGGCGTTAAGATTATGAGGTAAAATGTAGGTATGAGATCATCTCGATTCTCAACGATTGAGGTTTTAGGATATAGTCAGTCTCAAAACAAGTGTCCTATGATTTATGATTGATACAAAAAGAATCACATCTCACTACTTATCAGCCCTCCTCATTCATCTCTCCATTTTCTCCTCCCAATCCCCCACGTTCCTCCCTCCCCATCCTACCTAACCACAACCCCCACACTCGCTCTCAAATCCTGCACACTGAACCCTACCATAACTCGTATCTCCCCCTCCGGCACAACCCAATCCCCCAATACCGTATCCCAATAACTCACATCTCTCCTCTGCACCGAAAACACCACTTCTTTCATCTCTCCCCCCTCCATCTCCACCTTCTCAAACCCGCGCAGCACTTTCTTCGGGGTTCCTTCGGGCGTAGTTTTTTCCAGGAGAGAAATATACATTTGGAGAACTGTGGCGCCCGTACGATTTCCTGTGTTTTTAACACTGGTGGTGAGGGTGAAGAGGGGGTTATATAGATCTGCGTTTCCGCCTGGGAGGATGGGGGAGAGGGGATCCGGACGCGCGGTGACAGATTGGTTTGTGAGGTTTTGGATGGAGGGAGAGGAAGTGAGATTGAAAGTCGTGTAGCTTAATCCATATCCGAATTCGTAGAGGGGAGTTACATTTTTCATTTCGAAACCTCGGTAATCGATTGCGAGGCCTTCGGTGAAATTACTTTGCCAGGCATTTTCCCCCTGGGCTTGGACTTCGGAGTTGCTGAGATTCACAATGGGGATGTGCATGTCTGTTTCTTGGAGGGGGATTGTGTAGGCGAGTTTTCCGGAGGGGTTGACGTCCCCGAAAAGGATGTCGACGATGGAGTTTCCGGATTCTTCGCCAGGGTAGTGCGCGAGGAGGATGGCGGAGACGTTGGGGTTTTGGGCAAAGGGGAGAGTGTTTATTCCGGAGGAGTGAGTGACGACGATGGTGTTGCCGTGACAGAAAGATGCGACGTTGCTTACGACGAGGGTGGAGTTCCAGTCTAGGGGATAGGATTCACGGTCTACACCTTCTGAGGAGAAGGTCTTGAGGAATACAAGACAGATTTCTGGGGTGGGGTAGATGCTGCCGAAAGAGGAGGTGGAGATGACAGCGTTGTTAGTGAGATATTGGACGCGTGCTCCGTATGTAGCGGCACGGTTTCGGAGGGCAGCGAGAGGGGATACGAGGGTGGTGTGACGAGCGGAGCCGGATCCACCGCCGATGTCGAGGGTGCCGATGTCGAAGCCGTTGGTGGGGACGTCTAGCGGCCAGGAGAAACCGTCGGTAGGGTCAGGAGCGGAATTTCCGAATACGCCTATATTTAGAGGTTTAGATAATGGGAGTATGTTGTTTGTATTTTTCAAGAGGACGGTTCCTGCAGAGCCGATTTTTCGTATCAGAGAAGAGTGATTAGCGCGGACGTCACGGGCGGGAATTTGGGCGCCGAAATCGTAGCCGTACATATTTGCTAGGACGTATGTTTGGCTCGGGTCGGGAGTGGGATAATTGCTGTATTGATTGAGGAGGAAATAAGATGTCATGATTCGGGTAGCCATATCGTCTAATCTATCTTCCGTCATATTACCTGCCTGGATAGCGGAGATGAGATGGGGACCGAAATATGTTTCGCCGGTGGGGATGGCACTTTGGGAAACGTACCCGGGCATGTCCATATCGAGACCTGCGTTTGCGGCAGGATATCCGGAGTGTGTGGCGAACCAATCCGAGACGACGTAGCCTTGGAATCCCAATTCGCCTTTCAGGATATCGTTGAGTAAATGCGGATTTTCACACGCGTAAGTTCCATTAATGCGGTTATAGCTACACATTATTGAAGTGGTACCAGCACGTACTGCATCTGCAAAGGGCCAGAGATATAATTCATGAAGGGTTCGATCATCGATATTGGCAGAAACCGCATCGATGTTCGTTCCGTCTGGAAGTTGGGAGTTGGTTCGCTGGGTTTCTTGTTCATTGCCGATGAAATGTTTGGAAGAGGTTTGGACCCCAACGCTTTGCATGCCGGTTATGGAAGCTGTCATTAGATGACCGGTGAGATAGGGATCAGGAGAAAATCCTTCCCAATTGCGACCTCCCAAGGGATGACGACCGAGGGGTCCTGCTACTGGTCTTGGGGGTTTTTAGTTTTGGTCCAGACGATGATGTTTTCAGATTAGATTTGAGATAAAAACATACCCCAAAGCAACATACGTACCCTTCCCTCTGAATTCCTCTCCCAGTGCCCTATAACTTTGGTATACCAAGTCACGATCCCATGTTGCAGCTAATGTGACACCAGAAGGAAAAACACTGATGAGATCCTGACGAGCAACAGCAGCGGGCCCATCGTTCAAACAAATTCCTGTGAAATTGAGACGCGAGATGGGACTGATGTTGCCGATACAGTTCATGAACTCGCCGTCGAGAGTAGTGGCATGGTAGGTTCCTGTTACTATGTTTGATTTTTCGGTAATGTTTAGTTGGCTGACGAAATTGCGGGCGAGCTCCTGGGCGTGGGTCCAGTTTTGGGATGGGGGTGCTGGGGATATGTTAGAAATGTGAGGGAAATAGGATAGGAAAAGTGAAAGTGGAAGTGAATAGAGAAAAACAGAGACGGAGTATTGGGTAAAGGGTATCAAACAAGGAAGCTTGGGAGGCTCGGGAGAGACATAAAGCCTTCACTGTTTGTCTACAATTCGACCATACAAAGATTGGTTTCTCGACTGTTGAATTGATAACCATGAACTTCTTCATATCCGAGTCGAACTAACTGGACAACATGAGTATCTTGATTTCATATACCTAGTGACTTTAAATTCGCACAAGCCATGCTCCCTTGCTACAAGAAACGAAAATCAAACAACCCACAAGGAAAATTATCAGCAGAAATGGCTGCAACCTCATTTCTCCCACCCCAAAAATACAAGATCGCACATAAAGAAGGTAAAAGTCTCATCTTGACATACTCCAGAAAATCCGATATGAGAGGGAAGAAGAGCTCTGTCTTTCGCTCTTCATATATTGTATTTATATCCATAATGAAAAATTACCACCCAGAGTTTTATTGAAGGTTATGATGTGTTGTCAATCTCCTATTCAGTTCTGATTCGTAATTTGAATCAAAAGAATGAGGTCAAAAGACAAGTTACTAATTGTAATAGCATATCGTGTGGAGGAACGAACATCTTGGCGCTCGAATACGCGTATAGAAAGAGACTAACGCGTGTAGAGAGGCTAACCGCGTATAATGGCTAACGCGTATAAAAATGACGAATGGAATGTATGTAATCCAATCATACTTTTAGAATTTAAAGATCTTGAGACACTTTTACCTCGAAATATAGAGAAGAAGTCTGGAGAGTTCCGATGGTAACCTTATATAATCTATGATAAATTATAGAAATATATAAACAGATGAGCGGTACGTGCAGAAACAGCTTTGGCGATGAGAAAGATATGTGTACGCCTTTCAACTTTAAGTAGATATCAATAAGTCGTCTGTAATGCCTACATCGACTGACTATTTATGGGCGATGGCAGTAACGCGGGTTCAAGATTGTAGAGAAGAAGAGCATGACAAAAAGTCTGAGGATCTAGTTCAGATCCAAACAATTTGATTGAACTAGGTATAAAGTCATGATCATAGACTTCTTGCAATCAAATAAGACGTAATTTGGATGACAGATGACAAGAACAAGTTCTTGAAGATTGAGAGCGGAGATACCTAGGTACTTAGTATGATGGGAGAACTCAATGGGAATGTCACTTGACATTTGGTCACATGACATGGAGCTCTGTTCTGTAAGTCTAGTGCCAACTCAGTGTAGCGTTTGGAAATCGACGAAATGCTCATTTATTCTTCTCCCTTTTCCCTACTTTTTACTTTACATCTTTGTTACTCATATTATCTTCCATGCTGTTTATCAAAAGCCTTGAATCAACTAATTCGTTGCTGAACCAAATTCGAAGCCTTGAATAATACTCCGCACCTGCTACTTCCTGTCATAATATGGCGGATGTCTTCACCCTAGATAGAAGGTACATCCCCACCTCATCTCCGCCCCCGGATCGATAGCTTTAGCTATCAACTATAACTACCGAAAGCACCGATGTTTCCTATCCCGCCTTAAACCACTCAATAATACTAAACACATGCAGTCGCCATCAACCCTTTTCATCTCCACCTTGAATCAATTTTCTGATTCTTCCAATCATACACACTGCTCAGCTTCCCAGCTCTATATTAATCGGGCTCCATCAATCTTCAACACGTACGCGTGGGGATGATTGTGGCGACGATGTTCTGTTGAACTTGGGGAGAATGCGGGGTTGGTGATTGGTTTGTGGGGCTCAAAACAATATAACTCAAGATGGCTGATGATGTTAGGGTTTCTTGTGGGGATTAAGGTGCCGGAACCGATAGGGAAAGGGGACTAAACTCAATGTCGCAACAACATTCGGTCAGAATTTCTTCATCCTCCTTAATTAGGTATGGAGAGAGGAATTAGAACTGAATATGGTTAGACCATATCCAGCTCGCTGAGGTTATACAGTAGCAAATCTCAGACCACATGCGAGTATTCGATTATGTCACGATCTCTCGACCAAGAGAACTCAGGAGTATAAGAACTGAGAATGACTCCAGTGTTTCGTCCTCATCTCATCTTTCTCTTCATCTTGTTAATCACACACGGTTCGAACTACTCGGTGGAGATCAGTATGCGTTCCTTAAATCTTGCTACCGCGATTGCTTCTCTTCCCGCTTTAACGCAAGCTCTTACGCTGACCGAAATCTGTACACCAACTTATCTCGCAGCCAACTTTCCAGCTGTCGATTTATATGATGGGATAACTCTTGATCCAACATCCATCACAGCCAAAACGGTGACAAACGCCACAGCATCGAGTGTGTTTTATCCAAATGCTGTGATCGATTACTGTGCTGTTACTTTCAAGTACTCGCATAATGGTCTAGATGACAGTGTGCTCCTAACATACTGGGTGCCTGCACCAGCAAATTTTCAAAATCGCTACCTTTCGACAGGTGGTGGTGGATATGCCATCAATTCAGGAGCTCAGTCATTGTCTGGAGGAGTTGCATATGGCGCAGTTGCTGGTGACACTGATGGTGGTTTTGGAATTTTCCAGAACAGTGTCATTTCAGATTTTCTCCTTGCAAATGGAACACTTAATTGGCAAAAGGTCTATATGTTTGGATATGATGCTATTCATGAAATGAGTGTCATTGGAAAGGAATTTACGACATCGATTTTCAATATGACAGCTAACAATGCTACGTTATATTCTTACTATCAAGGTTGTTCGGAAGGTGGTAGAGAAGGGTGGAGTCAAGTTCAAAGATTTGCGGATCAATTTGACGGAGCAACAATTGGTGCACCGGCTTTCAGATTTGCATTCCAGCAGGTTCAACATCTTTATTCAAATATTGTGGAGAAGACTCTGGGCTATTATCCACCGCCTTGTGAATTGCAAAAGATTGTGAACGAGACAATTATTGCTTGCGATCAATATGATGGTAAAACAGACGGAGTCGTCTCACGAACAGATCTTTGCACATTTAACTTCAATATTTCAACACTTTTGGGTACACCATACTCTTGCCCAGCTTCGACAGGAAGTCCATTTTCCTCTCCTACACCCGCACAAAATGGTTCAATCTCGGCAAAGGGTTTGGCCGTTGCCCAGAAAATCCTTGACGGTCTTCACACCACTGACGGTAAACGCGCTTATTTCTCATACACTCCATCCTCCACTTTTACAGATGCAGCCACAGCATATAACGCCACCACAGGTGAATATGGTCTTAGTATTACCTCTCTTGGTGGTTCATTCGTTGAAGTCCTTCTGGATCTTAAAAATGGTTCAAACCTCCAATCTCTCGAGGGGGTAACATACGATACTCTCCGCGACTGGATTCAAGACGGTTGGAACCGCTATAATGATGTTCTCATGACAAACTGGCCAGATCTCACCCCTTATAAAAATGCTGGTGGAAAAATTATCCATTTCCATGGTGAATCTGATTACAGTATTCCGACCGCCTCATCCGTTCGCTACTATGAATCCGTGCGAGAAACTATGAACCCAGGTCTTTCGTATAATGATTCTGTCGCTGCAACTAATGAATTCTATCGATTATTCCTTGTACCAGGCGGTTCGCATTGTGCAGTTAATACAGCGGAACCTAATGGACCATGGCCACAAACGAACTTGCAGGTACTCATTGATTGGGTAGAGAATGGGGTGGCACCTGTCACTTTGAATGCGACAGTTTTGCAGGGGGCGAATAAGGGTACAAATCAACAGATCTGCGGATGGCCTCTGAGGCCGTTCTGGACGAATAATGGAACGACAATGGAGTGCCAGTATGACCAGGAGAGTATTGATTCCTGGATTTATGATTTGGATGCTTTTGACATACCAGTTTACTAAACTTGGTTGAAACGTTTGTGAAAAAAATTTGGGGCATTGGTTCAATAGTATTGATGGTTACGATTGAGAAATGAAGAATGGTGGATAGTTCTGGAATGTTATGATACATCACTGTATTTATTGTATATATCAGATTTATAACACCAAATTATTAATACACATGGATATCCTTCACATTTTTGTTCCGTGCCAACCATAAACGGAATACAAATTCTAATCACAGATTATTATTGCTCTCGCTCTTGATTTGGTCAATTCTTGATATACATCAAAAGTCTCATGCCAAAAATGAACCGAGTGAACTTCGGACAAGAAATGTATGCAGAAATTCAAATCTATACTTTCTTGACCCAGAGCTTGTAGCAGTAGTCTGGAAACTAATGAGATGAATTAGAGATGAGGATATGTAGCTCATCGCAATATATTCTCCGGATCATGCTTCTTAAGAATAGTTTGACGAATTTAGATTGTCTATCGATTACTCTTGTTTCTCGCGACGAGTCCACGAGATACGTTTGCGCCATTATACCACTCCAAAGCTTTGTCCCAATGCAATGCAATCTATTGACGGCGTAGTAAGTGAGGCTCGACATTGTCTAGACTTCTTGATACAATTTCCTGAGATGAAGTTAATCATTTGGCTAGAATTTGGGCCTAAAGGTTTTCTGGGTGGTTTTAATAATTTCAATTCGTTACACGCTGGCTTGGTCATGTGATTGAGGCAGAGCATCGATGGATACACAAACAAATTGAATTGTGACTGTTCGAATTCCACAAACCTGGAATTCGGGAAGAGATGTCGTTCTTATCTCTCTTCTTCTCTTTTCAAGACCTCTCTTTTCTCTTCATGTCTTATATTATCTTATAATGTTCAATGGTAACCTCACAAAATTGCCAAGTCCATGTTCTCCGTTTGCTAATGCTTCGATAGCCATATCCCTATGGTAACAGAATCAATATTCAAGACAAAAAGAAATTCAATATAAATTCCTATACAAATTTTCTCTATATACATTACAATATTAATAATATATTCGTAATTGATGAAATATTCACTTCATTTGTGACGAATAAAATCAGCACTTTTTACAACCCTTTTATTATTGAATTTTAATAAATAAAAAGAAAATGTAAGCCCTAAGGCCTTAGTATTTAGAATTATTAGGGAAATAGACGAAAGAAAGTAAGTACAAAAGCTAGAAAAAGAAGCGAGCGGGGAGCTAAGTAAAGCTAAAGGATAAGTGAAAGGTATTAATCGAAAGTCTAAAAAAGAATCTATTCACCTCAAAAAACCTATTCACTTTACTTTCGACTTATTCTTCAACCAGAAGCTTTACCATTGTGCTATACAATACAAAATATATTAAATAAACAAAAAAATTATCGGATTTAATTATATAACTACCCTTTTCTATTTGAAAATGATTACCTTAAACTAAAACTTAATAACTTTTCAAATTCAAGAATTTCACTAAAACCCCATTGATTAAAATAAGCTTTGTAGAGTACAGATTCTAAATTAAATATATTAATTTATTAAAAACAATCCTTTCAATATATAATTGAAAGCCTAAAATTTTATTGTGGTTAATGAAGTAATAATTTCGTCAACCACGGATTCTGCCACCACAGGGCATGATGGCATATGCGTTGAGTTTCAGTACTACTTGAAAAACAATTAGTTATAAGTCGCGAGTAGAGAAACTTTGAATGAAATCGAGATCTTTTCAACTCAAAATCAGTTTTGTGCTTATGTTTTCTCCAATATTTTCTTTTTCGCAATGCTCTCGGAATAATCTGCATGTCAAAGTTTCAAGGCTTTGTTCAAGAGACTTCCACTGTCAATCCAGATTGTTCTCTCCACCGATTAGTTGTGTTCAAGTGATACCACAGTATGGAAGATCTTATCAGAAAACGGTGTCTATTGTGGAAGTTTGGTATACATTCGCGTGTCAATTGGCTTTGCGATATATCAGGGTAACACATTACAGCCGTATGGATCTGCCGTGATCATTTGAGATATGGAATTTTTGTTTCCTCCATACATTTCCTTTGGAAAACAATGCAGCTTTCCGTCGAATTTTTGATTCATGTCACAGATGGTAAGTGTCATCACGTCATCATTTTGATGCCTTCCTGCGCTCTTTTCCAATTGCAAAAATGGGGAAATCTTTTTACGTCAAACCTGACCTTACCACTTTTTTTTTTTCTTTTTTTTTTCTTTCTGTCTTGTCTCGATGTTTTAATCTTGATCTTCAAGCACCCAAAATCTCGATTTCATGTGGTTGAGAATTCATATCCTGTTAGTCTTGATGCCATCATTGGTGAACTCTTCGGCACCCACAGATACAATTCGAGATGCAGATATGCTGCAACTGAGATACTTGGATAATAACATATGCAGCCTTCGACAGTAGGTTCTGCTATGATTGGGGTATTATGAACAACTAATACGGGAATCATAAGGAGAAATGGCATGCAAAACCACTAGTACATACTCCGCCAGGCGGATCACAATTGGTCTTCATTGCAATAGCGATGAATATCATACGTGCTTTGGATGCTGTTGACGGGACTGTGTTGAAATTACCAGTCATAAAGCCACCTTTTCTACAAAACAAACTTTGGTAACTTTAGCTGGAGATGGATTGGACCACAGTCGATGCAAATAGACGCACTGATGTTCCAGATTTCATTGACATCGTTGGAACTCCTATTGTAGATCCAGCAAAAGATTATCTATAACTTTCTCCGGGATATACAAAAATGGAGCTGCTACTGATGGTGTCGCTAACGACAAGAAATTCTATGGTATAGAGAATTTTACGCTGACAGTAGATGGGGCTTTACAAATTCTATGCTGTTGATATCATTACTCTTCAGGACATCGCTGGCCTTACCAGGTTAGTAGGCTCTTTGATCTCCAAGCTATTCATAATTACATTGTTGGGTACTTTCGTGGCGGTACTGTTCTTCAGAGACCATCTATCACCTTCATTGACGACGTGGTGATTAGCGCATTTGGAGGGTATTGTGAGCTTTTCAATTAGACTGGGGAATTAGTTGAAGTTCGCGCAACCTCCGGAATTGGCTTCACGTCCATTTTCGCCATGGAATCAAGTCCAAGTGATCAGTTAGTCGTTACAGATTTTAAGACTCAAGTAGGTTGGAAAGCTGCACTTTGAGTATTCTGTGGTACATACAATTGCATATGCTGAAAATTGAAGGAGGGAAGAGCATGTAAATGGGGATATACAGACATCGGAAACTATACTTTCAACATTGGACGAAATTGTATTGAATTTCGCCATTTCACCCGCTGGTAAAATCATTTTGTCAGATTATTATAACTTGTACGAATACATCCTTATGGGTGCTGGTGGTCGAGATCTAGGATCCGTTGGGATTACTCTTTTGGTCCCTACAATGTTTGTCAACACTAGTGTTTCACGCATCGCAATATTGGAAAAATGGGAAAACTGTAGTGCAAAAATCCCCGCGAAGCCTTCTAGTGATATGCAATAGCTGTCTTTAATTCTCTGTTTCGAATGCGAACAATTTTGGTGGGTTTGACCAGGGACCTGGAGGTATTTCTATAGTCATCTTTATGGATATAGCGGTTGATAGTCGTATAGTATCTGACGATATACTCCAAACAATCATTGCTCAAGGCTCGATATTTGCCGGCCCAGGTTCATGTCCTCTCGATGGAGGTTGTACCCAGTGGGTACCTATACAATATAAATTTCACGGAAAATAAAACTAAGTCAAAATAATTTTACTCCTGTTGATGTGTAGTTTATTAAATTTAGGTTCAAATAATACATATTCATAGCTTGCACTATCTAGGCTTTCCAACAGTCTGTTACAAGCTGGGATATGACGATCAAGGCGCGCTGCTGTTTGTTTTGTTCGGACGAAGGCCATCCAATTCTGCAGGAGCTGTGGAAATAAGTCAAAAACCAAACGGGGCCTTAGCTCACTTTCGTGTTGTATTGCTAAGGCTTCTCTAGGGATGCCGACTATTACTACATACAAAGGCCAAGTTGCTACAGGGTTTTTTTGTTGGATTTCCGACCCAAATGCTGGACTAAAGGCCTACAGCGTTGTACCTGTAAATGAAATCTTGAATTCAATTCCAATTTTGCCAACTAGAGGTCTCAATAGTTTCAATGTCCATGTTTTGGAAATGGGCGCTTGTATGTATCGGATGTAAGTGGCAGTGTCATATGCTTCGAATCTCCGGTTGCTTTACCTCTTCAGTGTACTCAGCCAGTCAACTTTCATCAAGTTGCTGTTGGCTCCACCGGAACTCAAAATATCGGTTGTATTGCCAAAATCACCATCACTTCAGTAAACGGTTATATGAAGATTTGCCGGTACGGAATATCGTCTGCATCTCGGATGAGGAACACCCCTCGACCACAGCTGATTTTGACAGACACGGAATTTTGGTGTGGAAATATCGCTCAGAAGCAGCGAGATAGTATGTTCGCATTTGATTTTACAAGTTGGAGATCTAATTCTTTCAAAGTAGTGACCCGTCCTTAAACAATTATGCATTCAGTTATCTCGGGAGATCTAACACGGGCAGCCGGGAGATATGGTACATTTGTATCTGTTTACTGTGACAAGACCAAGTATGTACCTGGCCTGTATTCAATTCCCGGGCTCTGATTTCTTCAAATAACAGTAGTAGTTCAATCTTAAATTCTATCACATAATCCTCTTCATCTTCTCCACCAGCGATCACTTCGTCCAAGATTCCACAGCCACTTCTTCTACCACTGCGTCCTCCACTACAAACTTTACTTCTACTTTGATCAGCTCGGTCGTACCAGCCTCGATTTGACCTGTGATCTTCCAATCTATCGGCTCATACACCTTCGTAGGGTGCTATACCGAGGCTATCATCGGAAGGGCGCTAACTGGGAACAATTATGCAAATAATAGGATGATTGTTGAAAGCTGTCATGATTTTCGTTCCGCATTGATCTGTTTGACATTGAATGTTGGAAGGAGTGTATGAAATTCTCAAGTACCATACCTTTGTTTTCAAGCTAAAACTGTCTATCGGCTGTTCTGAAAATGTCATCAACGCAGGCAGTTTTGTATCTAAATCGGGGAGTACTTGTTCCTTGACTTGAATAGGAAATTCCTCGGAATACCTAAGTCTTGTTTCCATGTGTACAACCGTTGGAGTTTACTAAATAGCATGACTCAGTGCGGTGGGTCACCTCGTTTGCAGATGTATTACAACGGCACAGGCGCCAATTCAAGCTTGAGCTCCATTCCCTCAACCAATCCGGTCTCTTCCTCCGTTCGAAGTGGTGTGATTGCCTCTTCAATAACTCTCTTTTTGTCTTCCAGTGCACTAGTTTCACTTACCTCCTCACCTCATCAACGATAGATACACGATCCAGTACCCCCTCAGCGATTTCTTCAGTCGCCCCTTTCCCATCAAATGATAATCCATCAATCAAAACATCAACCACTCCTTCGGTAGCCAACACTGCAACATTCGAATTTGCGTCAATAGGTTTGTTTCAACGGCCCCGCAGGAAAACCATATGGATCACAAAATCTCCCCAAATTGTCCTCCAAAAATTCATTGAGCCCCAAACTTTGTAATTCTTCTGCTCAGACTGCTCTAGCTCAAGTCACTGCTTGAATCCCCATCACCTACAAAAACATTGCACTAGAAGATGGACGGGAATGTTACGCGGGATCGGTGCCGCCAAACCCTGAACCAAGTAGTCTAACGGGAGCGCACGCGTGTACCATGACTTGCAAGGGTGATTTCAAGCAGAGTTGCGGGGGTCCGAATATGTATAACTTTTAAGACGGGCGTGGACGGCTCCAGCTGTGCTGGTGTGGTGAGCACGGCTAGTGTTTGAGGGAGTCAAAAAGAACCGTTTTTAGAGGAAGTGTGATTCGATTGAATGAACGACGTGCATATTAGATGGGGACGATGTTAAGGATATGCTTTTGCTAATTGTTGGTCTTGCTGATATTTTGACAGAAAATTCATGTCTTACCTTGTTCCTCAATTTCAGATAACACCATTTGCAGAAGTCGATTTCTTCGCTACTTGGTCGAAGCAAATGATTCACCACTTGAGTGTCTTGACTCTTGAGACTGTACGCATTTCATCAATTCCAATTCGTTACATTGAAAAAAATTCTCGAAACCTCATGATCGACATATTAACTGCACATGGATAATTGCTTCCTTAAAGTTGTTGGCAGATTCACCCCACTTCGGCTTTTGTAAAGCCCGTTGTTATCACCAATGGACACGAGGGAACAAGGGATTTCCCTTGTAGAAAGTAAAATGCCCTGTATGGGGGATCATGATGGGAAGGAACTCCGAGGGAAAAATCCAATCATGAATGTGGAGATGAACATGTAAGTTGCATCATATAAGAGACTTTTGGTTGTGGGACAAGTAGGCAGGAGTCAGGACTGATCTCTTTTGAAAACATATCAGATTTTTAATTTTTTTTTGCCGACCGCAATCCGCAATGGTTATCTTGTTCTCTTTGCTGTACGTGTCAGATTTCCGAATTGAAGTCACTCGGGATCATGATTGTCTAGGACCATGTCTGATCAATTAATAATTGTTTGTACATCAGCACCGAGGTTTTATTAGAGTAGCTCTCTGATATAAGAGTTCCGTATGCCATTCTCCTTTCGGAGGGCTCTCTTCCTTCCTTTTGTGTTCTTTATATAGTTCTTTGGTTACGCAACCTTCGTACAAACTACGTCAGTAATTTTTTTTTTGATACCCTATAGGGTTCTTGGAGATCAACGTTTTAATCAATTGAACTAATAGTCTAAAGCGATAATTGATCTATTTCTTGTGTTTGAAACCATTGGTTCGTATAATAGCCATTTATCTATCGATACATTTATCCTCTACACTACAATGGCTTCGCCTCCACCCATAGGATCTGAACCGGCAACAGAAGCTCCAACACCAGCTGCTTTACCAGTAACGCTAGAAGCCGACGATCCGGAAGCTTTAATAGACGATGACGATTCAGCCCTTGGATCCGAACCAGGAAGTTCCACAACCTCACTCGCATCAAGTATTACTAGATATCGCATAGAGAATGGACGCACATATCACGCTTACAAAGATGGAAAGTACGCATATCCTAATGATGATATGGAGCAAGAAAGATTAGATTTACAACATCATATATGTAGCCTTACTTTTGATGGTAAACTTTTCACGGCACCAATTGAGGCAGATAAGATTGAGAGGGTTTTGGATGTAGGTTGTGGAACGGGAATTTGGACAACTGATTTTGCGGATGAATATCCCCAAGCTACGGTTTTGGGAATTGATTTAAGTCCTATTCAACCAATGTTTACACCTCCAAATGCAATATTTCAAGTGGATGATTTGGAAGAGGAATGGACTTTTGAGGAAAGTGAAGCGTTTGATTTCATCTATGCGAGAATGATGACGGGAAGTATTGGGGATTGGGATCGATTCTTTGAACAAGCTTGGAAGTGAGTTTTCCCGCATTTTTTTGTCTGTTGTCAATGTATTCCTGGTTATTCTTTCCCTAGAATTCACCGAAATTCCCGCTATGCTAACTATATCTTGAATAGTAACCTGAAGCCAGGTGGATACATTGAACTTTTAGATATCCGACTTCCCGTCTCCTGCGCAGATGATACACTTAAGCCCGATTCAGCGCTTCTTAAATGGTCACAATTACTTTTAGAAGGAAGCATTATAGCGGGCAGAGATCTAGACAGTGCAACTAGGAGTAAAGAGAAATTGGAGAAGAGAGGGTTTCAGGGAGTTAGTCAGACAATTTATAAGTGGCCAGGAAATAAGTGGCCGAAAGATGCTAAAGCTAAGGAGTTGGGTGAGTGATGATTTTTTTAAAGGAGGGAAAGGAGTTCCGAGGAAAGATTAGAGATGATGCCAAGAGATATCAAAGGAGTAAAGAGATATGTGCTGATATGAATTGAAACAGGAATGTGGAATCAAGAAAATCTCACATCCGGACTTATGGGACTGAGTGTAGCCATATTCACGAGGCTATTGGGATGGAGTGTAGATGAACTAGAGTTATTTTTGGTGGATGTTAGGAGAGAGATGAAGGATACGTCAATTCATGCTTATTGGGAAATGTTAGTATTCTCTTTCCTTTTTGTAGGGAGGCTTTTTGAGAGGTAATGTTAGGATAGTCATGCTAATTGATTCCGATAGATATGCGCATTATGGGCAGAAGCCTTTAGATGCTTAGTAAAATATTGGAAAGAGAGGATTGGGGTCAATGGCGTGTAGAGTGGAGTTGGTGTGATATAAAAATAGATGATAGAAGATATCAAGAGTGGTTGGGTTTGGCATCAATTACACCTAGTGGTGATGGATGGAGAGTCCGTAATTGTTGGAGCAAATCTACCAGATATATTTCATGGAAGTCTAGGAAGTTCCTTAACTGAAATTCCGAATATCTTAAACTGGATTTTGCCTAGTGGAATGAGTGTATACATACATGTTCACCATCACTGGACGAGGATAGTTTTCTCTTTTCCTTTTGATCAATGTCTCATCATACTGATCTTCCTCAGATAACGTGCCCTGGGAAGAGGAATTAAAGAGACCGCGGGCATACAGTATGCTCGTCTTCCCAATACTCAAATCAAGCACCAAACTTCTCTATCTCCTGTTCACTGACTTTAAACACCCCCTTCAACAAACTCCGATCGTAATATAATCTCACATCACCAATCTGTAACCCCTCAAACCCCACCTCTTCTACCACCTCCCCATTAGCATCCAGTTTCTTTCCCGTTCCCTCGCCTTCAGCTTTCACCAACGTAAATACCATACTCCTCGGTACACTAATCTTTTCCCCTGTGCTCTTCACCCACCAATGAGCTATCCACTCTCCATATATTTTCCATTCCCCTTTTCCTGCTGGACCTGTTGTTCCTTCATCTAATCCTCCAATTACAAAAAACTCTTTACTCTCCATTTCTATCTTCGAGAAAATATCACCTCCGAACAACCCCTGAATCCATTTCCATATTACGGCGCCGCCGATATAATCAACGCCAGTAGCGTCGTGAAAGATGCTACGTGGATGGTAATAGGAAAGATATGAACCGGTGTAGGATGCGGAATTGATTTTATTGGCATAGTGTTCGAGGAAATGGAGGGCAGGGTGTTGACGAGAGGAGGGGGTGGGGAAGGGTCCAGTGTGTTGGTGGATTGTGAGGTTTGAGGTGGACATTTTAGAAGATGAGAGGTTTTCTTTAAGGTAACTTTTGAGGAGGTCTTTTTTTCGAAAGGTTGACTTCTTTGGAAAAGCTTTTTGGGATAGATACTTCGTGATTGCGGTTGAAGTGGTGGTATATATATAGAGAGAGGTTGATGATGGTGGGGTTGTAGCCAACGATACATAACTCGAGTATCACTAATCACCGAGATCTACGAATAGTAATCATCCGAAATGGAATCAATTGTAAGGTCAAATTGATGTGAATGCCTAGGTACTCATTATGATTATCTCGTCGATTCTTGAACCTCGGTAAGAATTCCTCTTGCGTATTAATTTGTAAAACATGCGAATATACGATATATTATAGATTATTTTTTACTTTGATGATACTTAAGAATATAGTATATCAATTTATCATGTATCATTTGAATTAAGATAAGTTTTATATTAAAGATATAATAGAATCAATTCGTTGATTATTTTTGTCACGGATCGCACCCAATCGCAATTGCGATCGCTCACGTGCGTATTTGCGCATGTGCCCGATCACGTGTACATAGTTAGTATATAGGTGCGCTCTACGAGCGCTTTGCTCTCGATTCTGTAGTTGTAGATTCTAAGGATAAATTGTACCCTGCTCTCGCAGTTCTTCTAAGGCAAAGTGTTACAATTTTAAGTTTTAATAGTATTTCTAATTTAAAATGAGTTTATAATTATTGTTATATTAAGACATCTATTTTACGCGAATTAGAAACATTAAATAATAAAGTAAATTAAAATCTAGCTTATGAATTCGTAGAAGCAAATCAAATGATTATATACTCTATGTATTATATAATCATATATCTCTATAACAGGTCATTTTTATATTTACAGATTTACAAAACCTTTTCTGATTAGTCATAAGTAATGTACAAAACTTTTAATTGATTGGGGTCTAATTGTTTTAGTCGAACAAAAGGAAAACCCTAAGGAAACCATTTCAATTTAGTATATAACCTTAAAAGAAACAAAAATTTAATTGGAAAAGAAATATTTAGATTAAAGTAATTAAGAGCTTTTGAATACTATAATTAGTTTTAGAATAAGCTTTATAATAATAGTGGAATTAATTGATTGAATTGAAAAGATGTATTTGAAGGTTTATTTATAAACAAAGGTTTTAATGCCTGAGGCACAATTGCCTTAGACGTTTTTTAACATTAGAATCTGAATTAGAACCTGAATTAGAACCTGAATTGAAATCTAAATTAAAATCTAAATTAAAATCTAGATAAGAATTTAAATAAAAGTTTATAAAAAAAACTAAATAAGAAATCATTATTTTATTATTTTATTATTCTATTATTATATTAAACTTATTAAGATTAATAATAATAATAATAATAATAATTGTTACGTGAATGGTTCATATAATAGAAGTTGTAAGCTTTACTACTACGCCACGCACGCAATCTGTCCAAAAGGCACAGTATCAGGGATCGAGTCCTGATAGCTTACTACTATATATATATACCTGTAACAACAACAATGATAATAATAATAATAATAATAATAATAATAATAATAATAATAATAATAATAATAA